>PVJA010001953.1:0-21284 GCA_004027025.1 Myocastor coypus | reverse complement strand
ATCCAAAGAAAGTTGAATATATACATACCAGGAAATGTTTTCTTAGCACTTAGCAAGAACTTTAGCCTTTAGATACTTTCCTTAGAACTAGTCATCTTGGAACTTCACCAACCTGAATTGAAACTTTTGAGTCTGTCCAATTGTGGTGTCTCTACACATGTACAGCTATAAATAATGGTGACAATGAGTCCTACATCGATGCCCCTTTTTTGCTCCTAGATTCTTAAATTTTATCTTTTAGCTAGGAATGGTGGCACATGCTTATAATCCCACCACTCTGGGAGGCAGAGGCAGAACACCAAATTCAAGCCTGGCCTGGGCAATTCACCAACCTTGTCTCAAAATAAATGACTGGAGATTCAGTTCAAAGACCCTGGATTTAATCCTTACTAACACTAGAAAAAAATTAGCTTTAGTTTTGAGTTGTTTAGTTGGCTGTTTACTAACTGCTGTTTGGTTTTACAGGTTATCTTCCTGTGATGCCAGACCAGCTCACAGGCTTGCTTCTAATGCCAATAAAACCATCTCCCCAAAATGGAATTAAGAGTTCTTTGGGTTTCATCTAAGAAATTTTTGGCAGTTGGTTAAATTATAGAGTATAAGAACATTCAGAATCCAGTTTAGGTGTCCTATCATGTAGAGGAGTGAATGCAGCGATTGTGAATTGAACTTGACTTGTATAAACTGTTGGGAGTCTAAAGGGAAACATATTTAGTAGGAAAAGTCTTTCTGGGTGGATTTCTTACCCAGTGTCTTGGTTTTAAAGTTTGAAGCACAAATACAGTTTTTTAACTGGCTCACTTAAAAAATATATACATAGGTATAAATATAGATATAGACATATTACAATGAGTCTAATTCCATTTAAGTAACTCCAAACTAGTAAGTTCTGTATTTTGCTTAAACCTACCTTTAAATCTTTAATAAAAAGAGAAGAGAAAAAGCCAAGTGTAGAGGCACACACCTACAATCCAAGCTACCCTGGAGACTGATAAGAGGCACACCTACAATCCAAGCTACCCTGGAGACTGATAAGAGGATCCTAAGTTTAAGGCAAGCTTGGTCAACTCTGTAACTGTCTCAAAATAAAAAATAAAAGGGTTTCAGATATATCTCATGGGTGGTGCACCTGGGTTTTATACCTAATACTACAAAAACAAACAAACAAAAACCCCTAGAAACAATGCAATATCATATTTAGAAAATGGAAATTAGTCTAGTATTTATAGATCATAAGCTACCTACCATGTCTAATACACACACACACACACACACACACACACACACAAATAACTGGTGTATAGGAAATTCCAGTAACATTTTGTGAAGCCAGAGTTGGGGTAATTCAAGTTATTATATAAAAAAATGAGGATGACAGTCTATAAAAACTTATACTTAACATATTTTGGTTCTCTGGATAGAACAGATTAAAATGTGAGATACTACAGAATATTTTTTCCATTTTATACTACCATCATCTGATTCAATGTGACTACTAGGAATAATTTTCATTAAGCAAAAGACTAATGAATAGGACTTATGGCTCTGTTGATATAAATAATATGGACATAAGTTCTGTTTAATGAACAGTATTTAAAAGCAAAAGGAAATCACATATTTTTAGCTATAAAATAATTGGACTTATTTAATGAAGATACACAATTTCTTGTATGTATGTATATATATATATACATATATATATATATATATATATATGTATATATATATATATACTATATATAATTTAATCAAATGAAAAGTTTTCTAAAATGCTATATTGGTCATATTCAGAGGTTTTATAATTTTGTATCTATAAGAAAGGAAATTGGCAATGTGTTGCCAAAAATTATAAAAGTATGAGACTCCCTCAAGAGCTAAGTCTATGAAGAGCAAGGCCTGTGCCTCATCAATCTGCACCTGTTAACACGATCTTTAGCTCAGCATATATTAATTTTGCTGAAATAACACTGATTCATTCATTCATTCATTCAACATCTAGTTAGTGCCCACCATGTGCCAGACCTTGTGCTAAGTGATAAGGTATTCATTAGTGAATAAAACAAGCTTCAGGACTTTACCTTGGTGGACTTAATAATCTAGTAAGGAAGGACAAATAAGATCATTAAAACTTGTACTATAATGAACAGGGTACAATGATAAAATGACTTAGTTTAAATGGTCAGCAAAAGTCTCTCAAACCTGTAGGAAGCAATATTTAGCAACAAAACTCATAAAAGCTAAATTGTGAAAGCAGCCTACAGATGAATAAAGAAAATGTGTTATTTACATACAATGAAGTACTACTATGCCATAAAGAAGGGTACGTTTGAGTCATGCAGGAAAATGGATGTACTTAAGTACAATAGTGCTAAGTGAAATAAATAAGGCACATAATCTTAAATATCACATAGTTTCTCCTATACAAAAACCTAAAGTGTAAATAAGGGAGCAAAATAAAATGTAAACAATAAGAACCAAGGGGATAGAGCTTTTCCAAACAGAAGGGGACAAAGAGTGGGGTAGGGAATAAAAAGTGAAAGAATATGTGTCACGTACATATACCAACTCTCTAATGATGAATATTATATATTGTAAACAAATAATAAAAATAAAATTTAAAAAGGGCTATTTAAACCTAAACTTCAATGAGGAGATTGCTCTCTGCACAGCATAAAGCTTAACAAGTTATTCTCTAAACTAACATAACAGCAGTTTGGCCCCATTTAAACAATTTCCAATGTAGTTTCTACATTTTTTTTGTCTTTTTGAGACAGGATCTCACTGTACAGTTCAGGCTGGCCTTGAGTTCAGTTTTGTAGCCCACGCTGGTCTCGAACTCTCACCGATCCTCCCGCCTCAGCCTCCTGAGTGCTGGGATTGCAGGCATGTGCCACCACGCCCGGCTAGTTTCTACATTTTGAAATCTGCAACAATGAAAGAAATCCGCAGTGTTCTAAATAGTCCAAGTCATTCATCAGCCTTCTCCAGTCTGAACATCGGTAGTTTCCCAGCATTCTTTATGTGTGGTTGTATGTAACTATACCAAACTTGACATTTTTATAAGCACATAACTTTTTATCAGGTTATCTTCTATCTTTTTCAAATTGTTATAAGACAACTTTAGAAACTCTAATATTTGTAGAGGACCAGAAGCCAAGCATGTTGGGTCACATTTGTAATTCCACTACTCTGAGAAGCTGAAGCAGGAGGATCACAAGTTTGGGCCCAGCCTGGGCATCTTAGTGACTTATTGAGACCCTGTCTCAAAAAAAGGAAAAAAGACAAAAAAAAAAAAAAAAATCCACTGATTTTAAATAAATATATTTATATATAATTTTATTAAAAATTATCAAACATCTTTATATTCAAACTTTGTGTTGGCAGTGGAAGTAGAAGATACAGAAACATGTCAGTCAGGCATGGTGGTATATGCCTGAAATCTCAGCTGCTGGAGAGGTTAAGACAAGAAAACAGAAAATGTGAGTCTGGGAATTTAGTATGATTCTGTCTTAAAAATTAAAAGGGCAATTAAGTGTGATGGCATACCCTTGTAATCCCAGCATGTGAGAGGATTAGGCAGGAGGTCACAAGTTTAAGGCCAACTTGAGCTCTAGAGTTCACAGTCAACCTGAACTACAATACCAAGACCCTGTCTCAAAAGAATAAATAAGATCTACAGAGGTAACTCAACACTACCTAGGTTCAGTCTTCAGTACAAAAAGAAATCAATGAAAGCAAGAAAGCAAGAAAGAGCTGAGAAAGAGGAGGAAAATTCACTATGAGTGCAATCTATATAGTGAGACCTTGTAAACCCTGTATCCCCTATACTAAATGCATAAAAAAAGAAAGAGGAGGAAAAAAACTTGCAGGTGGTGTATATAGTAACATAAATTTTAGAGGTAAAAAGGGAAGAGACGAAATTATGTTGGTGAACTCAATGACTGCATCTCTGAGTCTAACTCTCAGATATTCTGGTTCAGGAAACTAATCAGACTCAAAAAGTAGGTATAGGGGCCCAGCGGGATGGCTCAGTGGTCTAAAGCGCCTGCTTGGGGAAGCTTGGGTGGCTTCAGGGACCGCGGTTCAATCCCCGGCACCACATGCTGCACCAGCCCTGCCCTTGGGGTGGGTTGAGCCGGCCATAAAAAAAATGAGTGAATAAACAAACAAAGGTTCTGAAACAAGAAAAATAAAATAATAAATAAATTTTTAAAAAAATCTAAAAAAAAAGTAGGTATAAACCAGGATTGCATTTTACTAATTTTCTTTATGAAATATATAATCATACTGTTCAGACTACTAAGACCATCAGTCATATTCCACTTACTGTAATTTACTGATTCACAATGAACATAATCTTTTAAAAGAAAAAAAATCCAACGGGCATTAGCTATATATCAAAATCTATTAGCAAGAAGCTAAATAAGAATAAATGCTTAATGAATATGGATTAGCTAAAGGGACTAAAATCTTTTAAAGATGACATGGTCAGGATTAATCAAATATTTCTGCTTCTCAGCAAAGATTACCTTTCTGGTTACCAGAATTATCACGAGCCTTTGATGACATTCCTTTATGCTCTGTATAACAGTGCATAAACATGACCAAATTCTGCTTTTCAGACTCTATTTCAATGTCCAGTACTGACCACCCATGTCATTTCTGCAGATACAGCCTTTCTTTAGATATGTCAACGTCACCTATTGAATTCAATTTTTAAAATTTCAAAGTGGCTACTACCTGCTGGGTTATCTACTAGGTACTGAATGTACAGGCTTGGAGAAGATGTGGGCCTCAGGAATTCACCTTCTATTGAGTAACACCTTCTATTTCTGTTCTTGACCTGAAAGACTGCTGGTCTTTTAAAATGCTTTCTGCATGTATCTAATTTTATTTGTTTTATGGGGATGGCATTTAATTTTCAGAGTTCTAAGAATAATTTATCATTACTACTCTTAAATATCACCTAAAGGGGGCATTTTGTATAACAGAGATTACTCAAGTACTGAGAAGTGCAACAGCTTGACTGAAATCATGAAACCATGAAGCCAATAAGCAGTTAAGCCAAGAGTCAAATTCTAGGTCTTTCTGGCTCTGAAGACCACAAAATCTTTTCTCTATTCTATCTGATCTCTTAAGAAATGAAAATCTGAGAGAAGTATGTAAAGGAGAAGAGGCTGGGGATATAGGTCAGTGGCACGGCACCCGCCTGGCAAGTGCAAGGTCCTAAGTTCAATTCCCAGTATCATACACACACAAAGAAGTATGTAAAGGGCTTAAGACAGTACCTGACCTAAATAAAATTCTACACTACCAAATTATAAATTTGTACATTTTTAGAACTCTGATTAACCATAACTCCCCCAAAATTAATAAACTAAGTATAATCTTCACCATTATTTAGTGGCCTTACAAAATCAAAGTTCATCTCTCTAATTGAAAATTCTAATCTCAGCAAAAATAAGAACCTTTTCATATCTAACATTTAAATTTCGCTGCAATTGTTGAAGACTTAGTAAAGCATAGTAATAGTTAACTAAAAAAAAAAAAGATTAAGAAAGTAAACACAAAACATGAACCACTAGACAATGCCCCAAAACATCTAAAGCTTTAAATTACATTTGTTTGATACTATATATTCTTTTATTTATGCTGAATTATCTTAAAGAAACATTTTTTAAACTCCATTATCACTTATGCTTTAAGTTTTTCATGAGCTATATGATAATTCATTATAATCAATGGCAAAGATACACTTACCACTGAAATTGCTCAAATGCAAATCCTAGTGTACACCTAAGAAAAATGGGATGGATTGAGAAAGGGAGAAAAATAAATGGAAGAGCAAGACTATTAGGTGGCAGTACATCAAGAATATGAATACCAGAAACTGCAATTCATCAAGCAGGAAGTCCTGAAATCACATGACAGCACAAAAATGAAATTTAAAAATAAATGAAAAAGGAGCAAGATAGGCCTAACAGATTTTAGGGAGAAAAATTAAAAGCTTATTTAGGTACACTGCATGTCTGCAAAAATAAGATGTACTTAAATAATTTAGTGGCAACTGAGGAACTATTCTCTTTATAATTATGTCATCCTAATATTCGCTTAATAATCACATTAATACCTCTCAAAATACTAAAGAAAATAATTTTTCCTAAAATCTAGAATGAATTACTTACAATAATCAGATTTTTCCCAAATACAAGAGAAAAACTCAGTGTATATTTGTAATTTAGGGTATACCATCTACGCCTGTAATTCTAGCACTTGGGAGGCTGAGGCAGGAGGACTGGTGCAAGTTTCAGACCAGCCTGGGCTACAAAAGTGAGCTCAAGGCCAGCCTGAACTGCATAGCAAGACCCTATCTCAAAAAGACAAAAGATATATCATCTAAGTCAAATTGATCTTACCCATTAATGTTGCTAAAAGACACAAGGAATACATCTCTTTGTCAGCTTGCTCCTGAAGCTCCTTGGAAGACAGCTTACCAGTAACAGCAATCTCTTCTTGTTTCACAGTGTGGGCTGAGTGTGCTGTAGGCGACTGAGGGCCCTCTGCTTTGCTTTTTAGAATCTCTATTGTAATTCTGTCACCATGCTGTAAAGGAACAGGTTCCTTTTCCATTCCTGCCTGTGGTGGCATTAACTCTTTAGGAGGAAACCCATATCGAATACACTGTAAATATGGAGGAATGTTGAATTCTCTGGTAATGCTTTCCTGAAGTTCAAAAAAGGTTGTTGAAGATTTAAGTGTAACCATGGACTGTCGACCATCATTAGTTGTTATTCGGATCTTCTTCTCCTTCGAAGTTGTAGGTGAATAAGGAGCCTTGGTAGGGGTAACAGGTGCAGAGGATGGACCATCACGAATGGCAGTGGGAGAAACAGTTCTGGTCTGTCCTTTTTGTTCTTGTTTTAACTTCTCTGTTTTCCGTTTCTGCATTGAAGAAGCCTGTTCTGTAATATTCTGTTGAATAGTTCTTTCAGTTTTACTCATATTTAACTCTTCTTTGTGCAAAGTTTTTGTTTTTTGTCCAGTCAGAATGATTTTAGTTGGGAGCTGAGACTCTGATTCTTGTCCTTGCACATCTCCAACTCTTTGGGCATGAGCACCATCAATGTTTACAGGAGTATAATCATCAGGATTCTTTTTGGCAGTCTGATTCAATATAGTGTGAACAACTTTCTGAACTAAAATTTCACTCCCAAATTCACCTGGAAAGTGCTTGGTAACAAGTTTCATTGCAACATCATAAACATTACTATTCAAAGATGGATCACTCTCATACTGGAACCAATACACTGTTTCTCTGACCACTCTTCCTCCCCATTCCAAAGTAATAGGGAAAGCTTCTGGTAGATTGTCATACTCTTTACTATCCCAAAAGTGTTTGAATCCACAACCACATTTGCCACCAGTAGACCTAGAATTAGTTCTATCTCCATCCAAATATACAATGGATCCATCTCCTCTGACCCTCCGCACAGATGTGCCATGACACCAATTACAAGCTGTTAGATTACTCAATCCATAGTCTGGTACCAGAACATCTTTCACTGAATCATATGAACAAACCAAATTGTTCAAGGGAAAGCTGTAGTTTTTGTCAGGCCTCAGCTGTCCATGAGTACTTTTAGCCAGGTTATATAGTTTCCCTCCTGGAGCCAACCACTCTGGAGGAACATGAAGTTCGGAAAGGGCACCACAGATCAAACATTTGTGAAGGCGATTATCCATTACTGCCTTTTTAGCAGCTGCTGTAACTTCTTCAGGTTGGACTCCTATCACTCCAGTCCTTCTATAGAAATACTGATGGACATCAGCAACCAAACTAGGATGAATACCATGTTTGTCCATAAAGACTTCTTCCATAGCAGCAACAAGCCTAAGTAAGTATTTATCTTGCAAACTTCTGTCTCCTCCAATAACACAACCCCCATCTTCCTCAAGCTTAATATATTGTTTAATAAGGTCCTGGGGCACACCCCATGCTTTAGGAAGTAAATTCATAGGTAGTTTGGGCAAAGCAGCTCCTTTTATGCCTACCAAGGGAATATAATGGTTTCTACCAGAGCTACTCCATGCAATACAGATTGGTTTGTTCAAATGACCATCCTTCCCAGTGCACTTCTCCGCTGGTATGAGCCCGGGCAGAAAGGTGGCTGAGTAATCACCAGAGCTTCTCATGCCACTGAGGGAATCCAACAGAATTATAGGACGATGTAACACATTAGCCAGGCCAAATATATGGATGTTCCTCAGGCCTAGGGGAACACCCTCAGGGGGCACAAACAGAGGGTCACACTCATTGATAATATCTTCCCACTCAGCAGCATCAATAAAGTCGTGGAACAAGGCTTGATATCGGGCCAGGTGCTGCTGAAAATGCTGTTTAAGATTTTCTCTCAGGGCATGCCAGAAAAGCTCCCTACCTACGAGAGCCCGAGATACAGCATGCACCAGGCAGTGTCCATCTCCATCCACATGCACTGGAATAAGACATTCCTGACTCTTATTAGCCCGCTTGATATCCTCAAGAGTGTCATGCAAATATAGGAGGCTTCCAGAGCGGTCTTTGCCGTACCCTACGGTGTTAACATGCTCTGGTTCTATGAGAAAGGCCCGGTCACCCAGCAGCGCGCAATCAAACAGTTCCCCCTGGTTCATGTCCCGGAGAAGCTTGGCCCGGCCAGTCTTTTTGTCCATTCCATAGCGAGCTAATATGGGCGACAGCAATTTACAATGGTAGTTGGAAAGGCCCATCACCTTTACTAGTTCCGTGTTTTTCTTGGGTGCCCCCGTTACCCCAAGCAGCGCGTTCCGTAGCAGGTTGTGCAGTACTACGTCCGGGTCGGTCACCTCCTCCACCCCCAACAGCTGCTGCTGCTCGTGCCGCTGTCCGCACTCGGTACACTCGATGCTGACAGAACCGGAGGCCGGGAAGAACAGACGCGCCTGGCACTTCGGATCCGGGCAACTCCCTGAAAGGATTCTCCGGTCTCTCCGTTTCGAAAGCCCTCCTGGAGCAGCTGCTGCTGCCGCCGCCAAAGACGGCGGAGTTTGCGGAGCCTCAGGCGGGGGAGGCGGTGGCGGCAGCGGAGGCGGCGGCGGCGGCTGAGACATAGCTCTTGGCTCTCGGCTCTCGCTCCGCGACCCTCAAATGCTCATAGCCCAGAACCCCCACCGCCCGACTCGGTCTAGTTCAGGCCCAGATCGAATCACTTTCCTCTTCCTATCAGCTCCTCCTCCTCCCGAAGACGGAAGCGCCCGACGTTGTTTCTCTTTCTACTTCTCCACTGCCGTAGCCGTTGCCCCGAACGTAACGGCCACCACCCTACCCAGCACTCACACTCACTCTCGCTCTCTCGCCCTCAGATACAAGCGACACACACGCCCTCGCAAAGAATGCGCAGGCGCAGCTTCCCCTCTGCCCTCTGGGAATTAAAGTCTTTCGGCTGCTCTAGGCTTTGAAACACCAGGTTCTTCCGTCCAGAATGAACTACCAATACCGCGATGCTGAGCGGCTCGGCGGCCAAAGAGAGGAGGAAGAGGAAGGCAGTAGGAAGGAGGGCAGAAAGAAAGATGGTGACTTGCGCTGCCTGTGTGGAATTGTAGTTTTAATTGACTCCCTTTTAGGGACTTCTTTATTCGGAGGAGCCAGGCGAAAAGTCTGGCAGACCTCATTTCCTAGAATGCCATGCGGTGCATCGTCCAGTCGCATGTTCCCTTTGGGCAGAAGGGAGGATCCAGGGAATCTCCGTAAAAACTAGAGTTAAAGGGAGTGGGTATGGGAGCAGAGGGTCTGAAGTTCACGACTACTAGAAGGGGAGGGGAGTGAAAAGGCTCGCAATGAAGAAGGTACAGTAAATAAATGACCAAGGACATGATGGGCTGGGAAGTTGAATGAAATGGTTTAGTCCAGACTGAAGGTCATAAAAAGCTGAGAAATAATAGATTGTTAGGATGTTGTAAAAGCTCTTTTGGCACCTCTCTGTTCTCATTTCTACCACTATTTCAAGCGATTGAGCCACTTAATTCTCCTTTTCTTCCTTTTCTTTCTCTTGTGGGAGTCATTGAGACACTTTCTGTCCGTCTTAACAATTTAGTACAACTAACAAGACCCAGGTGTGTAAATAAAACTTCTAAATTGTAGATACAAGTTCGTTTATCCCTAAATCCCCCTCACAGAGAATCTGTAAGATCGTCACTGATAAAGGGTATTAGTACTAATTTGCACCCAATGTCTATTTCTTAAAACTAAACCAAAACATTGTGTATTTGAAAGAGAAACCCTTCAAATGTTATTTTCCCTGACCAATGCGAAAATGTTATGTCTATAATGTACCTTCATTATAATAGGTAATGTTACCTACCTTAAAGGAATATTTTTCAATAAAGTTGTTTACAGAAGTTGTTTAACTCAAGCAAAAACAGTTGTTTTATTTTGACATTTCGCTCACAACGACACAGAATTAATTGTACTAGAAACTTAACTCACAATCTCTTCAATGTTAGGTAAGCACTCTTGCCAAGGGCTACATCCCCAGCTCTTTTTACTTTGGATCAGGATCTTAGTTGGTCAGGTTGGTCCTGAACTTGGAATACTTCTTTCTTCACACAACACACACACACACACACACACACACACACACACACACACCCTGTTGCCCAGGTTGGTCCTGAGCTTGGAATCTTTCTTCACACACACACACACACACACCCCTGCTGCTGCTATTTAAGATATATGCCACCACACCCAGCCTGGAAATCATTTTTAATTGCATTCATGTGAATATGCTCTTTAGGTTGAAGTTATTTCTTTCCATGACTGAGCAGTTACATGTGCAGTGGAACTATATTTTTCTTCTAATGAGTACAAAAAATTGAATTGCCAAAGTTTGAAGCAGGTAAAAGTGATAGCGATCTGAAGTTCTAACACTTGTTACGCATTTTTTTTTCATCAAAAGCTACATTTTCTTATTGCTGATACATAGGGATAGTGAAGCAGACATTTAATATTGCATCTCAACATATTATTTGAATTATACTTTGATAAAATAACCACTTCCTACTTCACTGAAGTAGACCCTTCTCTTAAGTAGAATCCAGCTGATTAAGGGGCTGACAAGATAGCTCAGCAGGCTAAAGTGCCTGCTTAGGCAAGCGCCCAGGGACCAAAGTTCTATCCCCTGCACCACATGCCACGCCAGCCCTGCCCCCATAGTGGGCTGAGCTGACCAGAAGAAAAAATAATAAACTAAAAAACAATCTACTTGATTGATGCAGTGTTCATTTTCTCACATGGAACCTTGATTAGTTAGAAACATTCTTTCCCAAACTAAGTTTATTTATTTATATATTAACTTTGTGATGCTGAGGATCGAACCTAGAGCTTCATGCATGCTAGGAAAGTGCTTTTCCAGTGGACTCCATTCCACTCCTTAAATTTAGTGAATTCATTTATTACTATATTTCTCACAACTGAAGGATTATATTTTTGAAAGAAATATTCTAGCCTAGCTAATAATGAGGAGTAAAGATGGTTAAATTTCCAGGCAACAGGGCCTGGCAGGATGGCTCAGTGGTCTAAAGTGCCTACTTAGGCGGCTGCAGGGACCACAGTTCGATCCCAACACCACATGCTGCGCCAGCCCTGCCCTCAGGGCAGGATGAGCCAGTCATAAAAATAAATAAATGAACAAACAAAAGTTCTGAAACAAGAAAAAAAAATTTCCAAGCAAGTGTATAATTATGTGAGGTCATTTAATCTGAAAGTAAGTCACTTATTTAATGCCTGGACATGTAGTCAAAATTCAGAAACTATAAAAACTAACATGAATAAAGGGGCAATAATGTTAACTATGCCTGATTCAGTATGAGAATTACTCAGTAGAGTTTAGAAGGAATGGGTACCTGTAGTGTTAAAAAGAAAGAAAATTTTGTCAGGGCAAATATGATTTGCTCTTTCTTATACGGTCAAAAGAGTTTTAGAAAGCTCCTAACTTACCTAGATGAGATCCTCATGCTTCCTCCTCCTTCCCTCCAAATTTCTTGATCATTATTGCCTAATTAAACTTGATTGTCATTAACTTTCACAGGATCTTCTTGAGGTTGATAATAGAAAATAGATAATAGTTCTTGATTTTGTGTCCATACTCCAAATGGGAAAAATGAGATGAGCACCTACTATTAACTCCCATGATGCACACTCTCCTACCATCACCATAGCATCATTAGTATCCGAATTGCTAAAGCTAGTTACAACTGAAATCAATGTTTTCATAACTGTCGTATAAGGCTTCTAAACTTCCTGTATTGCTTTTAATAAATGTATAAATGTAAAAGCAAAAGTCATTTTAGTAACAGAACTACCACCATTTTGCTTGATCTTTTATATGTGTGAATGTATACATATGGAAGGGAATCACTTTAAAGCTGTGACACACTCATTAAAACATGTATTTATGATGAGAGTTAGTGTATTGCTCCAGGTCCCTATTTTAGTTAGACTTCCATTCATACCCTTCATTGAAACCTGGATAGAACCAATGATTTATAAGTCAGCATAGTATTGTAGCAACATTAAAAATGCAGATGTCCATCTCTGTCCTAGTAAGAGTGAGTTTAAACAGAAGAGAGAAGCTAATTATTAATCAATAAAAGTGAATAAAGCACGTAATAATGGTACAGGAAACAAATATCACAAATGATATAAAAATTTATTGAGGGCTTACTATTGGGCAGATTTTTAAAATGTGTTTTATCTTTATCTTTCAGATATTTCTTTAAAATAGGTAGCATTGTCTTTATGGATAAGACATAATTCTGAAAAATTAATATAATTTTTGTTATCACCCAGCAAGCAAGTAGCAGAGCTGGGTTTCAAATTAGCGTTTTCCTCGTTCAGCAGCTTACTGATTTGAAAATTAAATAAGAAGCAAGTGAACTAGTAGATAGACCACCATGATTTAGTTCAGTTTGTTTTTTTAATATGAACAGTTTTGGCAGGGTCCACACTTCACTTTTGAAGATTTATAGCAGATCTCCTTGAGACATTACCTACTGAATCCACCCTCAAAAATTATTTTATTTATTTATTTTTATATATGTTTGCAAATATATTTTATATTTGATTATATTTATTAATTTTAATAAGAAATTTAATGTGAGTTTCAAAACATGTTAGTAGAACATTCCCAATATTGATACAATGCATATTGTTGTCCTCATTATAGTTATACAGGGCACAGGGTGTAGACATGATAAATTTTCTAATGGTTATTGGTACAATAGATTTCTTCTCTTTGATCTCAGAGAAGGTAGTTGTATATATAGTTCCATGTATAAAATGTTCCATAATTGGAGTGTGCTACTGGCAAAACTGACAATGTTGGAAGCTGTTGATTGGAGCCTTTTACAGCTAAGCATACTAAACTACCCCTAAGTTTTATGCATCATGTTTAAGGTTTTCTGCTGGGTGGTCAAGGGCAAGTTAAAGCAAGACCTGTATAACAAAACATGTATTTTTTGTACTTCTCAAGGTCAGTCAAATCCCCTCAGGATTTACTTTGGAACCATGTGCAGTGCTTTGTAGAATAGTTGTCAGTGTCAGCTGTCTGGATGAGTCACAGCCATTGCTTGACCAGTTTGCTCTCTGTGAAAGCCTGAGAGAATGTTTTCTCTCCAGGTGACTCTCCTTAGACACACTATTTACTTTCAATCCTTTTCCTCTGTGGTCCATTAATCTCCTTGAACAAAAAATTTGGGAAATCATTGAGTTATAGGATATTACATCACAGGTTCTGTTGTGTCTTGAGTCCCACTGACCTTGAAGGGCTAAGGCCAAAACATTGGATATCCTTATAACCCTTTTCTTATTTCTCTAATTTTTGGTCTGTAAACTTATATTCTTAGCCCTCCAGAAGAAAAGCTACAAAAATTATTTTATTTAAAAAATTTTAAGTGTATTTTGTAGATTCTCACTACACACCTTGGACTTGTAGTGATCTCCTGTTTTCAGCCTCCTCAGTGCTGAGATTACAGACATGTGGCACCATGCCTGGACTTGATTGCCCTTTCAGCATGCCCTGCAGCACGACTGGCATGGCATATGATGCCAGGGATCAAACCCTGGTCCCTGTGCTTGCTAAGGAAGTGTTTAGTCCACTGAGCTATCTCACTGGTCCTTCCAACCTCAAAACTAAAAAAAAAAAAAAAAAAAAAATTTAAAGCACATCCCCTTTCTCTCCTTCACTTTCTTCCTCTTTTCTTCTTTTTCTTCTTCTTCTTCTTCTTCTTCTTCTTCTTCTTCTTCTTCTTCTTCTTCTTCTTCCTCTTCTTCATCCTCCTCCTCCTCCTCCTCCTCCTCCTCCTCCTCCTCCTCCTCTTCCTCCTCCTTTTTTTGTGATGACAATAAATCCCAGGGTGTAATACATGCTAGGCAAACACTCTAGCACTGAGTTACATCTTCCACCCCCTGTGCCTTTCCTATACCAGGTAGGAAATGGGCATAGGAGGAGGTATTCTCAAAAGGCTCCTGTGGTGTGCACCTTAGTTGTAGCTACTAGAGAGGCTGAGGATGTGAATTGGAATAGCTAGACCCCATTCAGGGTGGGAAGAATGGAAATGCATTAAAAAAACTCTTAGAGAAGATGTGCCAGGTTGTGAAAGGAAGACTTTGTGAACAAGAGATGCAAAGAGTATTTAGAAAAAAAGAAAGATTTGTATCTTTTTTTTTTTTTTTTTCCTTGCGGGGCTGGTGAGGGCCGAACCCAGAGGCTCATGCATTCTAGGCAAGTGCTATACCACTGAGCTTTGTCCCAGCCCAATATTTAACATTGTACAGTATAAAAGTGACATGAAGTTCAGACCTACAAATTATAACTTCACACAGTTCTCAATCTTTACCAAGCATCAGAAGCAAATAAAAAGCTTGTAAAATCATCCTTTGCTGGGCTGTGCTCCAGAATAAGTGTGTTTAGGGAGAGCCTAAGGATTTCTAGCTAGTTTTCCAGATGCTACTGGCTCAAGAAACACTTCAGGTTTTCTGCTTAACAGGCTATGGGGTACTTCTAGAGAAAATCTTCTATTGTATTCTTATGTTTGTCACAGATTCAGAAAATAAGTTAAAATGAAAATTAAAATATATCAACTAGAAACTACACATGCCACTCTCTCTCTGTCTCTATCTCTGTCTCTGTCTCTGTCTCTGTCTCTCCATCCCACTGTCCCTTTCTTCCCCGCTCTCTCTTCTTCTCCCTCCTCCTCCCCTTGTTGCTTTGGCTGTTTTCTGGGGCCAAAAATAATTACTCCTCTGCCAAGTCCCCCTGCCTTGGAACCAGCTGATTATGGACTAAAACCTGTACCAACTGTGAGCCACATAAATCTTTACTGCCTTAAAAAAAGAAAGAAAGAAAGAAAGAAAGAAAGAAAAGAAAAGAAAAGAAATTACAAACACCAACATTTTTGATGGATAGCTCAAGCTTTTTTCTCTGGGCATATAAATACTTTAAGAAATTGTATAATTGTCACCATAGCTATTGACACCTATTTAGTGTCTACTGTGTGTTGTGTGCCATGTATTTACTCAAATTTATACTTTCTTTATGTTCTTTATGAGACAGGTGCCTATTACAATCATTACTGCCTTGCAGAGGAAGAAACTGTTGAACAGAGAGGTAATTTGCTCAGTGTCTCATAGTAAGTGGCACAATTAGAATTAAAATGAAAACAATCTATTGCCCTGTGGGCTTAGTTACTGTGGTATACTGATTTTTCTACAGTACATATTGTTTTTAACTTGTTTCTTCATTTATCTGAGTCAGGGTCTCACTGTGTAGTCCAGGCTGACCTTAACTTTCTGTATGTAGCCCAGGCAGCCTTGATTTCATAGCAGTCTTCCTACCTTGGCCTTGCAAATGCTGGGAATTACAGGCATGTGCCACCATGCCTGAACATAATTGTTTTTAACTTCTGTTGTCACATCATTAACAGTCTTGATATCATTAATTTTCTTGACATTTGAGTGAAACTCTTTCTTTTAAAAATTCCCAACTATATACATAAAATTAATATAAAAATATTCATGTACTCACTGCTAAACTTAGCAAATGTCACCAATTTTTTAGCATATTTCTTTCAGAATTCTCCCTTTAAAAATGCTATAGGTTTAATAAGAGTAGGATTTTGAGATTTAATTTCACATAAAAATTATGCCTTGTGAATGTTAAATGAAATCACTATTTTCCTTTAATAAAAACAGATCTTTGTATTTAGTAGCAGAGAAAGAATTTCTATGTAGTGAACATATAGATAATTACCACAGCTCTTATCATGCCATCCTAGGGACTGGGCGGTAGCTTAGTGGTAGAGCACTGGCCTGGCACTGACAAGGCCCTGGATTTGACCCCTAAAGCTACCAAAAAAAAAAAAAATAATAATAATACACATGGCACGTTAATGAGTTTTCCTCCCTTCAATACTTTCATCCAGGCATGAACAAAATTTCCTTTCACCAGGCTTGATGGTACATGCCTGTAATCAGCACTCTGCGAGACTGACATAAGAGGATCACAAGTTTGAGGCCAGCCTGGACAAAGCCATGTCACAAGCAAATGAAGACCTTCCTTCACAGGATTTTAATGAACTCTTTGGTGATAAAAGTAGTAATAATGCACACAGTAACACCAGGTAGATAATGTGACTTGCATGGGTCACTCAGTTTTCAAGCTGTGTGGCTTACCTTCATGTGATAAAGGTCAGTACTATCATGATAGTGTCTCAGAACTGCACAATAGAATTTTCCATATTGGTAGTAATGTTCTGTGCTTCCTCTGTTCAGTATGGTAGCCACTAGCCACATGTGGCTGTTAGGCAATTGAAATGTGGCTAATGCAACTGGGAATTGTTAATTTTATTTAAATTTAACTAAATTTTGATATCTGTGATTATTAAATACCATGCTAGCATAGATCTAAGCTCATGAAATCCACATTAAAAAATAGTAAGTTCCCTGGGCCTGGGGGAACTTACTAAAATACAGCATATGCAGTGCCCTGGCTTTAAATCTCAGCACCCCAAAAAATACTAGTAAGAGTAAGTTAGAAAATTTCAGTTGAGTTCCTTGCTCTGGTATGAGTTTTATTTTTTTTTTTGAAATACATATTCATATTTATTTTTTATTTTAAAGAAGAAAAGCAAAGACCATAACAAAACAACATAAAGCAATACAAATTGTATGGGATTTTAAAACAAGAATAGAAAATTAATAATTGTTATATTATGCAATATTATCATCAAATTTGTTGCTCATATTACCAGATACAGGTATGCAAAATTGATCAAATAATTAAAAATTAACTTCTTTCAATAAACCTTAATTTTTTCCTTGGTCTTTTTTCTTCTCATTTTTAATTTATTTGAAAAAGTATAATAATCACAGGTAAGACATTATAGGCAGTACACATTTAAAAGAACAAGACGAAAGGTATTCAGTCATGCTTGTAATATCCCATTGCCATTCTCAAACCAATTGCTTAGATTATAGATATTAGTATATAGAGTTTGTTAAAGTAAAAATTGTAAGCATTAAAAAATTATAAACATTAGTAGCTACTTTCTTTTTTTTTCTTTTTTCTTCTTAGCAACATCAATAGGCAGGTGGGTCATGCCTACACACTGTGCTCTGTAGAACTATTGTGAGGACAATATGCAATGTGTCAACTTTTAAAAAACGAAAGGGGAAAAGAAAAAAAAGGTAATGTTTATTGAAAGTGTTAATGTTTAATTGTTTGATCAATCTTATATACCTATATCTATTAATCTAAACTGATCTGATGATGAAAATATGTAATATAACCATTGCTAAATTTAAACAATAAAAATATTAAATCATGAAAAAAATTGAGGAGAAGAGAAAGAAAAGGTCATTGAGCTTAAAAGAAGAAAATATGACAAGAAGAAAGCTCATGGTTTTTCATTTTCTGGTATGAGTTTTAAAGGACAATTGATCCCTAGTAATATGTGCTGTGCTGGCCCAGAACCCTGTTTGCTCTGTGCTGGCCTCTGAAACTGGGTGTGGTGGCACACACCTGTAATCCCAGCATTGCGGAGGCTGAGGCAGGTGGATCACTATGAGTCTGAGCTGCATAGTGAGACTAAATAGATAGATAAATAAATAAACAAATGAAAGAAATTTTTTTTTTGTATTTTGTGCAAGGTCTCACTATGCAGCTCACTATGCATGCCACCATACCTGGACTAAAAAAAGAAAACTTTAAAAAAAGTTTATAAACATTTGTATTTTCCTTCTAATCTAGAGACAGTCTCAAGTTTCTATAGAAGAACCTACTGTCTTGCTCTGAGACATTTAGTTCTATTCCTTAACTAGTCTAATTCAGTTTGTGTGTGTGCATGCATGTGTATGATATAAATATCTGAACAACTACCTGATACTTTTTAAATTTTTATTTTTTATTAGTATATGTTTGTAGGACATAGTGAGCTGATTCCTTATGAGGATTGGAGAGTTGGTACCTGTACATAATATACCTTAATTTTTTATCCTCTTCCCATTCCTTCCTGCCCCTTTCCTCTGTCTCTTGGTCCCCTTACCATTTGTAAAAGATCTGTGTCCTTATTTCCTATTACCATCTTTTATTTTGCTCTTCATTTATATTTTGGGTTCATATAAGAGGACTGATGCAGGCCAGGCGTGGTGGTGCATGCCTGTAATCCCAGCACTCGGGAGGCTGAGGCAGGAGTATTGGTGCAAGTTTGAGACCAGCCTGGGCTAAAAAAGTGAGCTCAAGGCTAGCCAGAGCTGCATAGTGAGACCCTGTTTCAAAAAGACCAAAAAAAAAGAGGATTCATGCAATATTTAATCGACATGAAGTTTTGATGCTATAGTTTCATGATATTTTAATGAGAACCAAGTTATAATCTTGCATACATTTTAACCATGAGTATCATTTATATAAGTTCTTTCACATCATTCTAAGATGTAGGTTCATCATACTATGGTATATAAGAATTTAAATCCAATGTAATGGGCTGGCGAGGTAGCTCAGTGGTCTAAAGCACCTGCTTAGGCAACTGCAGGGACCATGGTTCAACCCCTGGCAACACATGCTGCATCAGCTCCACCCCTAGGACAGGCTGAGCTGGCCATAACATAAATAAAGTAAATAGATAAAGTTTAAAAGAAAGAATTGGCTCAACATCTGAAAGTTATTAATGCTGGGCTGACCAGAAAAAATAAATAAATAAATTCAAGGTAGTCTTGTACATAAGTGGGCAGCAGTTTATTATAGAAACTTATGTGTGTACTAAATTAAGCCATGAGCACAAGGTGTCAGTAGATTATGTGAAAGAGTGCCTCAAGTTGAGAAGCAGTAAAATAGCACTAAAGAGACAGTACATTCTCACAAAGGCACTGCTCACACATTTTCAAATTCAGACATTTACTTCCATATTACTTGGTAGAAAGATAGTCTCTGTAATAAATAGTACCAGAGAGCTGGGGAGATAGCTCAGCAGCATAAGCACCTGCCTGGCAAGTACAAGGTCCTCAGTTCAATCCCTGGTACCGAGAAAGAAAACAAGAAGGAAGGAAGGAAGGAAGGAAGGAAGAAAGGAAGGAAGGAAGGAAGGAAAAAAGGAGAGAAAGAAGGAAGGAAGAAAGCATGCTAGAAAAACTGGCTTTCTACATGACAAAGATTAAAACTACACAAGTACTAAATCTGCTGGAAGAGAGAGCAGGTGGAACTTGAAGACAGTGGTATAGGCAAAGACTTTATGAGCAAAACCCTAATTGCACAGGAACTACCATAAAGAATAAAAAACTGGTATCCTATCTTATCGAAAGGCTTTTGCAAAGCAAGAGAAACCATCAAGTGTGAAGATACAACCCACAGGGTAGGAAAATTTTTGCGTGCAGTTCCTCAGATAAAGGGCTATTATCTGGAATATATAAGGAATTAAAAAAAAAACACAGACCCTCAAACTGAAAGATCCCACCCAAAAATGAGCATCAGAAATGAATAGACACTTTTCATATGAAGAAATAGAACAAATAAATACATGAAAAATATCATCGCTGGTCATTCAAGAGATAAAAACTAAACCATATGGAGATTCCATTTCACTGCAGAAAGAATGACTATTATAAAGAAATCAACCAACAACAGTGTTGGTTGGGCTGTGAGGAAAGGGAGCCCTTCTCCACTGCTGATGGCAGTATAGACTGGTGAAACACGGTGGCAATCAGTGTGGAGATTCCTCAGAAAACTAGACCTAGAGGTCCCATTTGACCCAGCTATTCCCTTTCTTAATATCTTCCCAAATGAATTAAAGGCATGATACCAGAGCAATATTTGCACATGTATCTAAAGAAGCACAATTTATAACAGCTAAATTGTGGAAATATCCCAAATAGATAAAGAGTGTTTTTTTATATAGAATGGAATACTACTCTACCATTGTTATGGTTTATGTCTAGTTGTCCCCCCAAAGCCTCATGCCGTCATGGGGCAGGGACTTCTAGAGTTTGAGACTTGATTCATGATCCCTGAGATTATGTGTTTTAGTACTAATGGGATTATGGGTCTAAGTACTTTTGAGATTATGGGTGTAGCCTAAGGTGGATAGGTTGAGGCGGAGAGCCTGAATGTCACCATATTGTTGCTGTTCCACCACCATGAACTACTGCTCTCTGCCATGTGACACTCAGCCTTGGATCCAGCTAAGTTTGGACTGAAACCTCCAGTAAGTGAGCTAAACAAACCTTTCCTTCCTTCATTTTGGGTGTCAGGTATTTGTCCCAGCAATGAGTAAAAAGTAACTAAGACAACCATAAAGAACAATATGCTTGAGACATTTCTTACTACATGGCTCTACCTTGAGACCATACTCCAGTGAAATAAATCAGACACACATGTTTAAAGATCACATTTCTTATATTTTGTGTTTTATTTATTTTTTTAAAGAATTATTTATTTATTTATTTATTTATTTTTTCTCATTTCAGAACCTTTTTTTTTTTTTTTTTCTGAGTTAAGTCTTTTTATTCTTTTGGTAATCTCTTCCAGGGTTAACTACTTCCATTGTAGGTGATGAGATATGTAAGGCTCCACTTCAAATGTTGGCACTGCTATAAACATAGTCTCTTTCCCTTCTCTGCAACTCAGAATTAAAACTTTGATTCTTGTCTTATATTCCAGTCTCAGAAGTAGTTCCACTGCAGTAGTTATTTGAAGACAGTCTTATGCTTTTTAACAGTG
>PVJA010001952.1:0-115165 GCA_004027025.1 Myocastor coypus | reverse complement strand
ATTCATCATCTGCAAGACGATGCGAAAATGAACAACGTGAGATTAATGGGAATCAATGAGAAAGAAGGAGTCAATACAAATGATATCAAAAGAATATGGGCAGAAGTAATAGCAGAAAACTTCCCAAATTTGAGAAAACAATCAGACATTCAGATAACTGAAGCCTACAGAACCCCAAATAACATCAACCCAACTAAAATTTCTTAGGTTCTGATAGAACAAAATATCCTAGGTGTGGTATCTGCATGGGATAAATGAGGCACAAGGTGAATAGTGCTTTTCAGAAATGTGCAAATGCTTGCTTCCAATTTGACCCTGACATTACTAGACAGACTGATAAAACAACAGTATGAGTCCTGTAATGTCAAAGAGTAAGAGTAGGGATGGGGTTGTGCTTTGAGGGTAACTGCATGGAGGAAAAACCCTAAAGATATGATTAATTGCTGGATTGCATGCCTACCTGAAGAGGAGCAAGAACTACTGATCCCTAGTCTTGCTATCTCTAAGAACTCAGTGTATGTTCTGGAATTCTCAGTTGAGCAGAAATTAGATGCTGGAATTCAAAAGGTCACCCTAAATGGAAAATCACCAAGTAAACATTTACCACCACTGTTATGGTTTATGTCTAGTTGTACCCCCAAAGCCTCATGTAGTCATTGGGTGGGAACTTCTATAGATTGAGACTTGACTCATGAGTCACTGGGATTATGTGTTTTAGTACTGATGGGATTATTAGTCTGAGTAGGGCTGGGACTATGGGTATGGTCTAGGGAAGATATCCTAAGGCAGAGAGCCTGATAAAATTATAGAGACAGAGAGACAGACTGGAGTTGTTGCTCTCTGCTGCCCTGCTTGGTTGGCTACTTCTGCCACCATTTTGTTGCTGTTCCACCGCAATGAGCTGGATGCTGTCTGCCCTGTACCACTCAGCCTTGGGACAGCCGAATATGGACTGAAACCTCCAGTAACTGTGAACTAAACAAACTTTTCCTTCCTTCATTTTGAGTGTCAGGTATTTGTCCCAGCAACGAGTAAAAAGTAACTAAGACAACCACTCATAATATAATGTTTTGTTTTGTTTTCAATTAATTACTTATTCATTTATTATTTTCTTAAAGAATGCAAAATAGTAAAAATGAAAAAAAGCACTAAAAACAATGTAAAATTTCATTAAACAAAGTAGTAGGAATTCTACAATGATTGCTTATTTCATGATGTTACCTTCGAATTGGTTCTTTATGTTACCAGATATAAATGTGCAAAATAATCCAACAGCAACAACAAAAAGTTGTAAGAAATTAAGTAGAAAAAGAAAAAAATTTAAGCCTTAACTTCTCCTTTCAAAAGACCACCAGAAACCAGCACTACAATTATCTAAATTATCTTGCACGTATACATAAATATATCTTTTTCCCTTTTTTCTTTTGTCCTTTTTCTCATCCCAGCTTTTGCTTCTCATTGAACAAATTATTTCCCTTTCAGAGTGTCCATCCATTGTACCTTTTAGATTTTATTTACTCCATACATGAAGCTACAATCAAAAGTGCATCAAAGAGTTAAATGTTAAAAGTAAAGCACTAAATCTTATGAAGGAGAAAGTATGTAGAAATCTTAAGGATGGAAGGGTATGCAGAGAGTTTGTGAACAAAGATTAAACTACACAGGAAATACACCAGAGAATCAATAGTTGGAATCTCATCTTTTTTAAAAGTTTCTGAGCATCAAAAGAAATCACCTACAGAGTAAAAAGAAAACACATTAATTGGGAAAAAAATTGTAGCAGACTGCCCCTCAGACAAAGGAATCCTAACTAGAATGTATAAAGAACTGAAAATGTTCAGGCCTCTAAAATTCAAAGACCCAATCCACAAAGGGGCATCTGAGATGAATATAAACTTCACAAATGAAGGGATACAAATGAAAAATAAATATATGAAAAAATCTTCAACATAATTGATCATTCAAAAGATGCAAATTAAAACAACTTTGAGATACAGTCTTATCTCAGAAATAATAACTATCATTAAGAATTCAACCAGTAACAAATGCTGGAGAGGGCTATGGGGAAAAAAGAACCCTTCTCCACTGTTGGTGAGAGTATAGACTGGAACAACCATTGTGGAAATCAGTATGAAGATTTCTCAAAAACCTATGACTGGAAGTCTCATTTAAGCCAGATATTCCCATCCTAGATATTTTTCTAAAAGAACTGAAATCACCAAACCACAGTGATTTATATATGCACTCATGTTTATAGTGGTGCAATTAATCTTAGAAACAATCCAAATGTCCATCAACTAGGGAATGGGTAAAAAAGGTGTTTTATTTTTACACAATGGAGTATTACTCAGCTATAAAGAAATAAACTCAAGGCTTTTATAGGTAAATGAATGCAACTAGAGACCATAATCATCAGTGAAATGAATCAGACTTGCATGTGCAAATATTGTATTGTCTCACTATTGTGAAAATCACAATACTCTTTGTATTCTGTTTGTAGGCTTATTTCTCTTTTTCCCTTAACCACTGATATTCAAGGGACAGAAAAATAATAGCTTAATGCTGTAAGCAGGCTATAATTTAAAGAAAATGAAAGATGTAATTTGTTGGTCCTCTTTTAATGTTGTTTTACAATGTGTCTCTGTGATTTTACAGCCCTACCAAACCTCCTACTTATACAGGCTTCATTACAAGAGAGGGACAGAGAGGAAGACCACCATCATCAAACTATAGTGAAAATTCCATGGAAGGAACAATAATTACCAATATTTCTTTTATTGTCGTATTTCAAATCTGTGTATCATCTAAGGGAAAATTAATCCTAGAATTTATGGCGCAGTTGTGACTCATGCATAATTTATCAAATTATCAGAAAGTTTTCTAATAATTCTCAGATAACAGAAAAGCTAACAACTTCTCTGCTAAGCCACATAAGGAAGTAATTCTTTGAATGTAGACAAACAAGATTTTACCTATATTTACTAATTTTTGCTCTTGAGTTAAACTGATTTTCTTGAAACATGTAATTCAAACATAGAACAACCTGATTTCCACTTCATTTATCAAGTTAAGCTTCATCTAATGAGTTATGTTTTATTTATTAAACACTTATGTCATCAAAGCTCTTAGCCAACTTTATAACTAGAAAGAGGTGGAAATTTTCCAATGTATATAATATGCCATTTAATCACTCCAGAGCCACAGACTGAGCAATTATCCAAGTCATCTATACTGACACAATAAAAACAGATTAGCTACAAAAGTGAGCTCAAGGCCAGCCTGAACTGCATAGAGAGACACTGTCTCAAAAAGACCAAAAAAAAAAAAACAGATTAGTGCTCTAAAATAAATGGATTTACAATTAGGTCATTAAAAGGATTGCCACCTTCTATCCACTTCATTCTATCTTTGTCAGAAAGAAAAGTCAAATAAATCTGGTCATTTTCCATTGTATTTCCCCTAACTCCTGAGGTGTTTGGTGAGAAAAACCCTATAAACTTGTCCTAGTGCTTCTATCTTTTGCCATTCTCCTTCATCCTGCATAGGTCATTTAAATAAATGTTTGCTGCTTGAATCCGTTTGTCCTGGTGGCAGTGATTAATGTACCTGTTTAGCTTAATTTTATATGTATTTTGTATCACCCATTGTGCCTTTTAGTCTTATTAAACAAATGCTCCATCTTTTTACATAGTAAGCAATATATATATATATATATATATATATATATATATATCACATATATATATCTCACATATACACTACAAATATCATTATTTAAAAGTGTTACTTTTCCTCAAAAAATGTATGTATACTTTTACTGGTGGTTAAATTTTCCTCTAAGGTACATATCACAGTAGGAAATAAAGACAAAACTTTGAAAATAATTATTGGTTTTATTAATTTAAGGCAAAGCACCTTTAATTTTAACTCTTTGTCAGCAAGACTGAATATGTTTCCTAGTAAATTACCCAGAAGTAAGATTTTTTTAGATGCCTCTAGGTTGGGAGATTTTATACTGTAAATAATGTAAATTTGTCTTAACAAGATTTTAAAATTAATTTTTATAAATTATACTCCATCCATATGAAAACCTTTTTATTCTAGAAGAAGATTCTGCCAATTCATTTCTAAGGATTATTTAATGCCAACACTACCAGTTCAAACCCTGGGCTAGTTAATCGTGAATTTTAATTGAATCCTTTCTATTGCACATACTAAGTAAATACATCTGCAAAGAAAAAAATTATCAGAATTATCATTTCAATGTTACCTGTTAACACCACCTCCATTCCTGAGAATATAAGGACTACCATCAAATGTACATTACATTAACAATCTTATCACTCTTTTCCTGTCTTCAAAATACTAAAAATACTAAAGGTAATATTTTCATTTTAGTAACTGCACCAGCAGTTAAGATGATTTAAGCAATGTTGTGAGCCAGAAGTACAGGCATATACAGTCCCCAGCCCCACACAACCCCTGGGTTACCTCTTCACTCAGTGAACTGTTTCCTTTAATGTGCAGAAGTTTTGCTTTGACGTAATTTTATCTGTTATTTTTGCTATTGTTTCCTGTGCTCTTGGAGTCATAGTAAAGAAACCTTTGGCCACACTAATATCCTTTATTTTCTTTATGTGTTTCTTCCAGATAATTTTAATTTCAAATCTTATTTTAAAAATGATTCTTTTTATTGTGCAGTCATTTTTGAGTTAATGTAATTATATTTAGAATGATTACAGAATGAGATGGTGACGTTTCCATAGATCTTACAAAGAGTCCTGGATCATTTTCTTTCCAAATACTTCATACATTTATCATTCACTTGTAATAAGAACAGGCAAAATTCCCCCTTCTAGCTAGTTGAAAGAATCAGTAGAGGAGTACAGGATTGTTAACCATATATGATGTCTTTCTGTGAAATAGACCACCAGAACTTGTTCCTTTTATCTGACCATAATATTGCAGTTGTTAATTCTTCTTTCTGTCTTCACCTAACCTCTTTTTTTCTAGGCTAACCACTCTTCTGTTTCCTACTTCTTTTAGATTGTTAGAGTCTCCATATGACTGGAATTACATTATGACTGTTATCTTGCTAGACTTATTTTACATTACATAATGTCCTCCAGGTTCAACTATGTTGGCACAAAGGACAAGATTCTTCATCCTTACTTTATGAAAAATATTATTGCACTGGGTATATAAACCACATTAAGAATCCACCCATTCACGGGGTTATAGGTTGATCCTATGCCTTGATTAGCTGCAATCAATAGGGGAGTACAGATGTTTTTTGACATGTGGATTTCATTTCCTCTGAATATTTTCTCTGTACCTTGCTGGATCCTATATTAGTTCCTTTGGTAATTTTTAAACCTTTTAACCTATTTATTTGTTTATTTACCTACTTGTATGGCAGAATTAGAGTAGGTGACGAGTTTAATAAATTAAATATGTATTTCAATTTCTGACTTGTGCTAATGATGAAAATAGAAAATTCCAACGAAGATGCAAGATGAGGTTTTCTACAACCCCTCCTCCTTTCATCCCTCCTTGCTCCCCTTGTCTACGTGTGCCCTTCTCATCCTGACAAAGGTGATCTTTCTATTTCCTATTTTTCACCATGCTTCCCACAGTGTCGATACTAATTTATAATTATGCCAACAGTGAATAGTTTCCCTTCTCCAAATCTATGCTGGCATTTATTAATGTTTGTCCTCAGATAATAGTATTTTAACCAGGGCAAAGTAATATCTCATTGTTGTTTTGAATTTTGCTTAATAGTTAGTAACATTGAGCATTTCTTTATGTATTTATTGGCTATCTCTTATACGCTCATTTGGGAAATGTGTAGTCAGGGCTTTCGCTCCTTTCAAAATCAGATTATTTGTGAAGGTTTTTTTTAATTTATTTGTCCTTGCCATTGATTTTGGTTCATATATACTATGGACCTTAACCTCTCATCAAATGTATATTTTATAAATATGTTATCCTTTCCCTCAGGTTATATAATTACTTTGTTAATGGTTTATCTTGCTGAATAGAAGCTATTTAGATCAATGTAATCTCATTCACTTATTTTGGCATTATTGTCTCTACTTTTGAGTCTTATCTGAAAAAAAATCCTTATCTAGATATGATGGAGTGTTGTACCTTTATTTTTCTGATAGTTTTATTATTTGGGGCTTTATATTTAAGTCTTCAATCCATTTTTAGCAGAGTTTTTAATAGAGTGTGAGGTGAGATTTCTATTTCATTCTCTTGTCTGGGAATATACAGCTTTCCAACACTACTTACTAAGGAGGCAGCTATTTCTCATTATGTGTTCTTGGCAACTTTTCAAGGATCGATCAACCAGAGATGTGTGAAAGGACAAACAAGCCATGTTAAGAAAATGGGCTGGGCGTGGTGGCGCATGCCTGTAATCCCAGCACTTGGGAGGCTGAGGCAGGAGGATTGGTGTGAGTTCGAGACCAGCCTGGGCTACAAAAGTGAGCTCAAGGCCTGCCTGAACTGCATAGCAAGACCTTGTCTCAAAAAGACAAAAAAAAAAAAAAAAAAAAAAAAAAAAAAAAAAAAAAAAAAAAAAAAAAAAAAAAAAAAAAAAAAAAAAAAAAAAAAAAAAAAAAAAAAAAAAAAAAAAAAAAAAGAAAACGGATGCCCCTCAGACCATCATTTTTAGTCAAATAAGCGGAACACACAAATCTAACTATTGCATTGTTTTCTCTTGTGTGAGAAATCCGAAGTATAAAAAAGGAGAAAAATGAAGAATAAATACTGAGAAATAGGAAGAGCATGTACAAGTGGGAAGAGGAACAAGGAGAGGGGGCATGAAGGAAGGAAAAAAGAAAAAAAGGAAGAAAGAAAAATGAAAATGGTATTTATAAGTGGTGAAGGGAAGAACAGTTGGAGTTGAGGTGAGGGAAGTGGGAAATAAAGGAAAGGTTAGGGCACATTCTACATAGGCACAAACCCCATAAGGTGAGTGTGGTCAGTATGGATGCCAACTATGCACTAATAAAAAATAAAGTTAAAAATTAAAAATAAGAAATAATAAATGAATATCCCACAAAAGTGCTTTGGCTAGGCATGGTGCCACACCTCAGCAGTCAGAAGGCTGGGGCAGGAGGATCACCATGAGTTGGGAACCAGTCTGGGATACATAGAGAAGCCAGGCCAGCCTGAGCTACATATGGGACTTTGTCTTTAAAAAGGGGGGGGGGGGGACCAAATAGCTCACCATATTAAAGTGCTGGCTTACTCACACATTGGGGCCAGAAGTTCAATCCTGGGCCTGCAGTGCCAGCCCTTTTCCCGAGGCACACTGAGACAGCGATTGAGACTGGGCATAGTGGTGCATGCCTGTAATAACAGCCCTTGGGAGGCTGGAAAAAGAAAAGCATCACTACAAGTCCAGTCTGTGCAGTGAGACCCTGTAGAACCTGTACTAAATACATTTTAAAAAAAAAACAAAAAAACACTTGGGTTCTCTAAGTGTATAACTGTGTCGAGTACTGAAAGTGATATTAAGCATTCTTTGTATTTCTTTTTCATAATATAGTTTTATGAAATCTAAAATATTATGAAACTATAAGACCTAGTATTATTTTTATACCACCAAGAAAAAAGGCTGTCAAGCTGTGACCTGTCATTAATTGTAGCATGTTTCCTTCCATTAAAGATGATAAATGTGAATCTTACAATCAGTGAAATAAGTAGCTTATTGATCAACAAAAGAAAAGAAAAGAAAGAAAGAAGAAAGGAAGGAAGGATGAGAGAAAGAAAGAAAGAGAGAGAGAGAGAAAGAAAGAAAGAAAGAAAGAAAGAAAGAAAGAAAGAAAGAAAGAAAGAAAGAAAGAAAGAAGGTACTGATAGCCTGTGGTGTAAACTGTTCAAAATAATATTTAATGTAGGTCTATTGGATTAATTTCATTCACTACCTGTGAGATGCAAGGAATTTAATGACTAATACTTTTGTAGAAAATATAATAATCCTGGATGGTTGCTTTTAGCATCGTAGGCAAACTAGTAAAATAATCCATGAGTTTCAGGCATGAGTAAACCCTCCAAAGTCCTCTGAATGTGTAAAAACTTAATAAAAGAAAACAGGAAGCTCAAAACTTCAAATTCCAAGTTCCAGACACACATAAAGTATCTAAAAGTTTCTACATGTGTTCTGAAGAAGAACCTTCTGTCATGAAACTCTAGGTTGGAAGTTGCAGAAACTCAAACACTAGCCTTCATAATTCAATTAGCTTCATTATTGTGTGAATTTAATGATCAGCTTTGAAGACTAGCTGAAGCACAAGTAGAGGCGTTGATAAATTCTAGTGGAGATATTCCATAAATCAGCATGGAAATATTTGAGAATAATCTGCTAAAACTGAGCACACTGAGATCCTAACTCCTGATGAGATCATTTTGCCACAGGAAGAGAGAGTCCACACCAAGGCCCTGTGGAGTTGGTCTCTCCTCTTATACCTAAAGAAACTCATCCCCAGTAGCCTACAGAAATTGTAATGGTCGTTCCTGATGCAATTACCAAGCAAACAATGGTGCTGCTCTTTAGGACCACCCTCACCATCCACATTTGCCTCTAGGTCTATAACCAGGTTTAAATCTCACAAGGTTTCTAAAGGTGAGGTATGCAGTCCAACCCATAGGAGTTCTTCTATCCTCCCACAGAACTACTTGGGTTTTCCCATTCTTACAGGTACATATGGGTCTTAAGAACAAGTATGAGAATGCACTTTAGGGTGTGGAACAACTGTGAAATAAAAATCAACTTGGTTCAAGCCAACAACTCTGGCTAGTATTTTGAGTGTTATATGAACAGGAGTGGTTACAGTGGACAAACTTTTCTTGTTTCTATGCTTATTGATTGATGCACATTAAGCCACCCTTGCACTACTGGGACCATGCCTACTGGATCGTGACATACATCCTTTCAATGATTTGCTGCATTTCATTTTCCTTATTATTTGCTAATTACATAACATGTATTGGTTTCAGAATAAACAAAGAAGGATGCAAACCCTTACTTGAGTACTTACAGAATGTCTTGAGTAAGTTAAAATCTGTTAGGTCTCCAGATATCTCTAAGATCACTGTTGAGTAGAGATGGATTCAGGTTTTAAGACTGATGCTGGATGTGCATTGCAGGTTTTGGTTGGTGAGCTTAGTATCAGGGGCCCTAGTGGGTTTGGGTTCTATCTCATCCCTTACGGTTCTGAATATGTCTATGGGCCTCGTTCCAAGGGGCTAGAACTGGAATGAACATCAACTTCATGATATGCAGAAATAAAAACCATTATCACTTGTCTCTGTCAGGGCTCACTCTGGATAACTGTATGGTTCCTGGATTTGTCACTCTGCTCTGCGATTGAATTGGGTATAAATGGAATCACAGTTATTTCATGGTCGCAGTTGTTACAGTTTAGTCTGGGGTCTCCTCCAAAAGCTTTGTGTGCTTGGAAGATGATTAGATGATAGGTGTGGTATCATCAGGGAATTTACCCACTAATTAATTTTTCAGTTTAGCATGTTGTTGGGCAGAAGTAAGCCAAGTTATAGGCAGCTCATTAGCCATGTGATATTGAAGAATATATCTCCTTTAGCAATTCCTTCCTTCTCTCTGATCAGTTTCCTCTGTGAACCTTGAAAACTGCCTGCCTGCCTGCTTCAGAACCAGCTGACTGAATAGAAAATGACTACTGAAAAAATACATTTTTTTTTCTTTAAGTTGTGAATTTCAGAACAAGAAAGAGACTGAGACATATTTTGGAATTGGAAATGGAGCTGTGGCCTTGGTATACCTGATCACATAGTTCAGAAGCTTTAGAACTGGACTGTGAGAAGTTAACAAGGCTGAGAGTTAGATGCTAGAGAAACTGTAGGCTGTTAGAAGCTAAACTTGATGGGAGATGTGGACATGCCTCAGAAGGCTGGAATGCTGACATAAAAGCGAGAATAAAGGCTTCACTATAAAGTTTCATTTGAGAACCAGGACTCAACTGACAGAAAAACTTGAGATGATATGTGTTACACTCCGGAAGAACATTTGCTTACATTTTGCCCATATCCTGTGACTTTGCAAGACACTGTGTTAAGGGTGGAAGACTAATTAATCAGAAGAGGAAATTTTAAGACAGCCCAACATTCAGGTTGTAGCATGGGTACCTCCGGCTGGCGACTTTTAGTGAAATTTGTAGTGAGAACCATGATCAAGAAGCACACTTAAATATTCTAAGTTTTACCAGGGAGGAAGTTCCTGCAAAGCTAGAGCAGGTGAGAAAGTACAGTTACTGAAAAGATTATCATTAAAAAGAAGCTAAGCACTTTGCATCAGTACAACAAATATGATGTCTTAAAGACATCTCAGTAATCAGCAAGAGCACACCCTTTCCTGGCTCAGGAGTATAAAAGAGTAAAAACAAATTATAAAACACTGCTTTCATTTGGGATTCTCAGGGCAACATATGCTAAAAAGTCCCAGCTAGGTTATCTTACATCCGCTAGACAGTACTCAGCCATCTAAGTATGCAGAGGCTTTTTGGAGCCGTGAATTAGATGGGCCACAGGACATCATTCATGTCATGTGGATCTTGTAGGCAGGAAAAATGAAAGAGCTGTCGAGTCAGAATCTTACACCTAGATTTCAGAAGAAATCCTGGGAGGGTATCATGTGGAAGCTGCGGAGGTGAATCTGACAATGCTGTGGAGGCCACAAGAATTTGGAGAATCCAGGAAAATTGAATACCTGCTGAGCAAAACCACAGTCGTGAGCAAAGCAGTCCCAAGAGGCAAACTGCGAACACTGTAACCAGGAACGCCACAGTGGTGGGGGCACCCAAGCTGCTTAAAGTCTACCTCTTGCCACAATTCATCTTGAGTTGTCAACATGGAGCTGCAGGTTATCGTGTTTGCCCCATTGACTTCTGTCTTGCTTCAGCCTAGATCCTTTCCATCCTACTTTTCCTCCCTGTTGGAAAACGCATGTACACCTCGTGCCTGTATACATTGGTAATATTTTTTTTTAACTAGGGTTCACACCTAAATCTTGAAGAAGACTTGGACTTTTCAGGAATCCTGAAATGGCTAAGATTTTTGGAAACTCTTGGAGATGGACTAAATTCATCTCAAACAATGAGGTGAATAAGAGTCCTCGTGTCTGTCGAGGACTGACTGAATGTTAAAGTTTTAATCGATGGAGTCCCCCAAAAAAGGCTTATCTGTTTACAATGTGCACTGAACTCATTAGTGTATGCAGTAACTGTTGACCTCAACAGCTTATGATAGTGTTAGAAAATGCAGCCTAATAGAGATAAGTCACTAAGGGCATGACCTGGAAGCATATCTCCCTCCCAGGCCCCACTCTTCTCTCTGCTTCCTAGCCACCTTCAGTAAGTTTTCTCTGCAGCAGACCTTGTCACTATGTCCTTGTGCATGAGAACAAACGAATTATTAATTTTAACCATGAGTCAAAATAACATTCTCTTCCTTTAAGTTATGAGTGTCAGATATTTTGTCCCAAGAATCACAAATTGACTAAAATGACAGTAAAGACCAAAATCTTAAGGCCTGTATCTAGGTTCACAAATAGATGCATCTCCCAGTGTTTTCACGGGTGATCAGGCCTACTCCCATGCCACAGGTGACAAGTAATGTACACAATTATATGTCAATTCAAGATACACTGCAGGAATAAGGTCAGGGCATCAGTCTAAAGTGGTACTTCTGGACATGTTTCCCACTGGGTCCCCATGTGACCAAAGAAACGTTCCCAGACCAACCAAAGGAGTTGGTGCCAGAAGCCGTTTAAAAATGTAATATAAGTTAAAGCAAAACCTGTATAACAAAACATGTTAACCATCCAGCAGAAAAGTTTAACCACAAGGCATAAAATAAAGCCAGATAAGTATGCTGAGCTGTAAAAGGCTCAAGTCAACAGCTTCTGACAATGCCAGTTCTGCTGATAACCCACTACTGTTATGTCTCAGTTCAGTGAGAATAAGTATTTGTACCAATAGTGTTTAGAAAAATTATCATGTCTGCATCTTCCACTCTGAACTATAAAGAAAACAGTATGTATTGTATTAGTTATTGTGACTGTCCTACTAATGTGTTTCGAAACTGTCTCATTGTTATTTCTTATTAAAAGTAATAAAATTAAATTAAAAATAAACCATGATAATATATCAATGAAAAAATGTAATATAAGACAGGTTTGCAAACTGAAACACGTTTAATCGGAGGAGCTCATCTTTCAGTGAGAATTTGCCAGATATATCTCCCAGAATATATTTGGGCAACTAAGCTTTATGCATATTGCCTAGTCTACTACAGGACTGATATTATCAAACCTGACTTGGTGACACCAGTGTGTGAAACTTCCAGAAGATTCCTATGGAGGCAGAAAAATTCCCATACCACAACTGAACAAAACGAGAGCTGGAATTCAATGATCTTTCAGGATGTTCTATGAGACAGAGGCTTATAAGCCTCTTCAGGTATACATTGAAAGTACCCCATACAAAAAGGTAACTCCAGGGCTTCAGCAGAGAAAGAATGGTTCTGAGATAGGGCACTTTCAAGATCTACTAAGCAAAGAAGCTGCACAAACTTGTCCAGTGGCTCAGATGGACAATTCTCCTTTGTCCTTACATAAATAGTACTAAGCTAAGATTATAAGTGAGAGGAGCTGAAGCAAATCTATTGGATAACTTTGAGATCTAGGGCTGAGGCCAGCACTGGTGGGAAGATAGGCTGGTCTGCCAAGGCACTCCTTGTTGGAATTCCTCCTGATCCTCTTAGAAGATGGCTTTTATAGCAAAACAAGGCTAAATGAGGCTTTGGTCGAGGCCCTTGGGGAATGAGGTTATCTGTAAGTCTAAGCCAAGAGTAATTGTTGGGCCTGCCACCTGGATGGGCATTTACACACTCAAAATGTCCCCCTAGGTCTTGGGGTTCCTTGAGCTCTGATGACCTGCCTGGCCCCAAGATTTTTCCGGTTTTGAAGCTGATAGGCAGCAGTTACCTGTTACCTTAGTGATCAGACTCCTCACGCCCACAGTCATCACTGAGAACTGTTTATCAGGCTCAGTATTTTAACTGAGACATCAAAATCTAAGACATCAGAATATTCCTCTTCGTATTTATAACTAATTGTGGCAAATTAAAATTTGTTTTTCATTTCCTTTATGAAATAGAGAAAAGTATTCTTTTTTTTTTTTTTTTTTTTTTTTCATTTTACTTATTTGGTATAAGGTCTCATTATGCAGCTTGGAGTCACCGTCATCCTCCTGTTTTCAGCCTCGCAAACTCTGGGATTTCAGGTGCGCACCACCTCACTCAGTCTTGGTCACTGGCTCAGCAACCCGGGGGGCGGGGCCAGTGAGGCATGTGGGACCAGAGACTGAACCTCGGTCCCTGTGCTTGCCAGAAAGTATTCTTTTATTTATTAATGTAACCCTTTAAAGCCATACATACACCTAACACAACAAGTGTTTGTAAATATACCTGGTAATAAATATACCAATAATAAAAAATGCAAAATAAGTTTTTCTCTCAAGTTCATGTTCTTAATTTGTGGAACAGTCAATTTCAGAATATAAAACACTCCGTTGTGATAGTGACATGCTAGGATAAAACAAAGTTCTATGTGAGCACATAAGAATTGCAGACTGAAAAGGCAGAAAGCACAAGTAATTTGTGCCTTGGCTTAGATGAATCCTTAAGGATGGATTATATTTGATGAAGGAAATAAAAGTAGAAGAGGCATTCTAGGTAAAGAAAGCTATTATCAGATCTTAATGATTTGGGCATAATTTCCACCTACCAAAAGTCATGTTGAAATTGATTGCTTATTTCATGGTGCTAAAAGTGGGTAGAAACTTTGTGAGGTGATCAGGTCTGTGAGCGACACTGGTGCCTTGCTCTGCAGAGTGAGCTTATTCCTAAGGGAGCAAGTTGTCATTCAACCCAGACTCTTCTGCTTTACCTGTTGTATTTCCATTTAGCCTTCCACCATGGTAGGATGCCCCCACCAGAAACTGCTACTTAGTCTTTGACTTCCCAGCCCTCCAGAGCTAAAAACTAAATCTCTTTATAAAATTCCCAATCTCAGATATTTGTTATAGCTATCAGAATTGGACCAACAATGACAAGTATGGGAAGGTTGGTTAAGTTAAACACTAGACTTGAACTCATGATTTAATGGGACTTACAAAGGGCAAATATTCAAAGATGAGCCAAGAAGCAAAGTAGAATGAAATTGAAATGTATCATATGTTCTAAATAAATCAATTAGGCATGACCCAAAAGGACTTTGGATTTTCAGCAAGAAATTGATCTAAATAAAAAAGGACTAAGTGCCTGCTTAGGTAAGCACAGGGACGGGGTTCAAACCCCGGCACTACATGCTGCATCAGCCCCGTCCCCGAGGAAGTCTGAGCTGAATACAAGGACAAAGTGTGATGGTGCACTCCTGTAACCCTAGTGCAGGGGAGGCTGAAAACAGAAGGATCACTAGGAGTCTGAATTGTGTAATGAGATCCTGTATGAAATACATTAGTAGAGAGAGAGAGAGAGAGAGAGAGAGAGAGAGAGAGAGAGATGGAGAGATAGAGAGATGGATGGATGGACAGACAGGCAGACAGTAAAACAGAGAATAGATAAAAACACAAATGGGAGATGATGAAAGAAATGGTAGTCCTAGTGACAACAAGGAGTGGCTTAAATAGTTGAAATCATTTTGCTGTAGAGAAGAGAAATTTCTGTTTCTTGTTATGGGAGAATAAGATGTGATTTTTGGCAACTATTTTCTATAGCCCCAAAATCACAAATCTACAGATAGAAAATAATATCAACATATCATAATAAATAAAAGAAAGGAGAGATAATCAGAATTCTTGTTTAATTTTTTCACTTTAATTTTTTCTTTACTTACACTAACTTGTACTTTTTTATTTGTAACAAAGTATCCTGTGATACAATAAACTGGAAAAAGCAGGCATTTACTTTTAATGAAGGATTTTGAGAATACTTGCCAACATAGAAACATCTGCTTATGGGTCTGGGAAGACAGCTCTGCAGCACAAGTGCCTGCCTGGCAAGTGCAGGGTCTTGAGTTCAAACCCCAGTCCCCCCAAAAGTAAGAAAGAAACAAAGAGAGAGAGAGAGAGAGAGAGAGAGAGAGAGAGAGAGAGAGAGAGAGAGAGAGGGAGAGGAAGGAAGGAAGAAAGAAAGAAAGAAAGAAAGAAAGAAAGAAAGAAAGAAAGAAAGAAAAAGAAAGAAAGATCTGCTTATTATCTCCTTAGCTTAATTAGCATACCAAGTAAATTTCAGTTGTCAGTACATCCAAACAGTCCAAAGAAGTTCTAGCAGAGACAGCAGACACAATGATGGTACATGTGACAGTTGTCTTTCCCTGATCCCATCATCTCCTTTCTCACATTCTTACGGTCAGATAACATATTATTTTATTTGGCAGGTGATTTCTTAAATATTCATTATTCTAGATGAAAACAATAAAATGTAAAAAGTAAAGCCTTAGTTCTCAAAGAGCTTATATTTTATTGAAGCTGTGTAATATAACAGAAGAAGTAGGGAAACCAGGCGGTACATGTGTTAGTCTATATTCCATCACTATAAACAGCTGAGGTTATCAAAAGAAAAAAAAAAGTTTATTTTAACTCATACTTTTGGGGGGAGGCTGTTCATGGTCACTATTGCCTTTGGGCTTGTGGCAATAGTGTCTCATGGCACACAATTCATGAAAGAGGAAGCTGCTGGCCTGGTGGCAGTCAGGAAGCAAAACAGGAGCGAAGGAGGAGAAGACATCTCTTGCCCTGAGACACTACTCCGTCTTTGCTCTCCTACTCAACCTTTATTTGGCAAGTGTCCCAAATCCCCCAAGTCACTGTGTGTTTATTTGTTTCCTCACTTCTCTTCCATTTTGTCTAGAATGGTGTGAAGCCTGGAAGTTGACACTTTAATTTTCATCTAAAAATTATTCATTTTGCTCTAGTATTATAAAATAACCATGTTGAGCTCAGCACACTAATAGTTAGTACCTCTTAGCTATATTGTCGACGAGGTGGAAAAGGACAAGTTAATGAGAGAAAACTGCTGTGTACTAAGAACTATAAGTCAACTGAAACTCTTGGCCCACAAGCTTTTTCTTCAAGGACCACAGAGTAAATATTGTAATTTTGGCAGGGTCTTCAGGCTCTACAGGAAAGATATGGTAGCATGGAAACAGCTACAGAGAATATGTAAGCAGCTGAACATAACTGTTTATCAATGAAACTTTACTTACAAAAGCAGTTAGTGGATGAGATCTTCAAATTCAGACAACCTGAATGATCAAATATTTTTGGATCAAAAGCCACTAGCTAACATTCAAAAGAAACATTCCACCTTAGAGAATGTTAATTCACATTCAGAAAAACATGAAACTAGTAGTTAAGCCAGAAAGAAAACATAGAATAAACTGTCTCATAGTTTAAATATGGTTTGTAATTAGACATAAATTCTAAAAGCGTCCAAGATGTAAAAGCTATGTTTCTTTTTCTCAGGTAAATAAAACAACTGAAACACAGTTTCATAATCGCCTCTGTACTAGACTTGCTGGCTACATTGAGAGGCTTTAGCTGAGTCAATCAAAAGTGCCAGTGATGCAGCTCCAGGATAAAGTGTGGAGTTTGACTCCATGTAGATGTAAGCAGTATTGCTGGAATAACAAACGCACCCTTTTGCAAAACTTACTCATGCCTGGAAAATATAATTTACCCATAAGCGCCAGTGATGAAAAAGTGGGCTAGCACCATGAGATAATGATATCAGTTGTGGTATTTTAAACAGATACAGCCATACATTGATGACTTTGCACTATTTGCAAACATTAAACTTGTTCCTTCTATCTTTTCTATGTATTGGATGCAGGGTCTCACTATGCAGCTCATAGTGATCCTTCTGTTCTCAGCCTCCCCAGCGCTGAGATTATAAGCATACACCACCAGGTCTAGTTTCAGCAGCTGGCTTGGCTCAGCTGGGGTAGGGCCAGAGCAGCGTGTGGTACTGGGAATCAAACCCAGATACTTCTGTTTGCCTAGTTACCTCCATAGCCAGTATTGTCTTTCTGCAGTGCTACATAAAATCATTCTTCTATCCCTCCAAAAAACGTATAGAATTGTTCACTCTTGCTACCAGTTGCACCTTGTACATCAAGCTCCACATAATATGCCTTCTTATGTCTCAATGCATTAATCAAGTCTTGGAGAATCTCTTACTGGGCTTTCTAAAATATTATGTTATACAATTTGGCCGTCACATGAATTTAGTTCATGAAGCTAATGCCATTCCAAGAGTTGAGGGTACTGAATGGAGAAATAAATGGGTCTGTGTAGAAGTTTTTGATGGAACAAATACAGTTAGAGCTGTGTGTGCAAAGCAGAAGTTTGACATGAACAATAATCAATTTTTAAAGTTAGTTCACAGATTAAAAATAAAAGATATTTGAACACTATATACTACCTTTAATAACTGCTATCATGAGAAGGGAACTGGCCTCTATTTCTTGAACTCTTCTGAGAAAGAAAAAGCAAGGATTGCATCACAATACATTTCTTTTATAATGATTATATATTTTTTGCTTCATACTTTTTAAACTTTATTTTTAAAATTTTATTTTTTGGTACCAGGGATCAAACTCAGGTCCCTGTGTTTGCCAGACAAGCTGAACTATCTCCTCAGCCCTCATATTTTATTCTTAAAAGAACATACTTAATAAATTTTGCATAGTTTATTATTGTATTTCTTAATAATTTTTTTATTTGAAAATTAAAATAAAAATGTAATGGTTGAAGGTAATTTAGGTAAATTTTAGATTCTGGATGTGAAAGCAACTATTAATATTTTGTGACTTTTAAAAAAAAACTAAAATTGGGTGTGCTTTTGGAAAAGAAGGCCCGGTTGGAAGAGGCAGGTGACTGGGGCCATAACACAGGAGGGTGTATTCTTGGGCCCAGGCCCTCCTTCCCTGTGTTTTCTGACCGTGGCGCACTCTTCCGTGCTGTTCCACGTGCCATTTCTACCTGGGAAACAGCCAACCAGCAACCATCCCTCGGACACTATGCGCCAAATAAATTTCTCCTCTTCAAATTGTAGGTTTCACATGTTTTGTCCCAAAGACTCCTGATTATAAGTATTATACAGAATATAGGAGAACCAGAGGTCAGGATAGGTAGAGCTCTGTCAAGGAAACCATCAAAAAAAGAGAAACACTGGACCTCTTGTTTGGTTGTTTGTTTTTGTTCTTGTTTTCAATGCTCAGGATCAAACCCAGATCCACATACATGCTATCCAAGCATACTATGGCTAAGCTGCATCTCCAGCTCTGCCCTGGTTTTAAAGGATGAGTGCCAGGTTTACAAGAGGAGAAGGGCATTCCATAGCAAAAGAGACTAGGAAGCCAAAAATGGCCTGAACATTATTAAAAGTGGAGCTATTTAGATAAAATTTGATCTCAAGACCCTGATTCATTTTTTCCCAGGACCATTTTCTCAGGAGCACTGATGCTATACGTACTTGAGTGGAATGTAATCCTGTAACTTTTGCCCAGAAGGGCTTCACGAGTGAACTAGAAGTCAGGGTTTCACATATCAAAAGAATTAAAGTCCCGTGCAAGTGAGAAATTGTCCTTTGATAGAGTGCCGTTATTTGCAGAGTATTTCTCAGACTTAGAAATTTAATGTATTTGACATTAAGGCCACTAGGAGGCTCTTGGGATTTCCTAGACATTTTGACCCTAAGCACGCACACACAGAGTTCTGTGGCAGCGTGAGGTCAGCTCACTAAAAATAAAAACAAAATAAAATAAAAAAACAGATGCTTGCTCTCAGATAGAAAAGATAGTCTTTTTAAAAGAAAAGGAAGTTATGAGGGATGCAAGAGAGGAAGGAAAGAAAGGAAGAAAAGGAAAAAGAAAGAAGGAAGGAAGCAAAGTAGGAGAAAGAATAAGGCTAAAGCAGAGGACAGATGTAGGCAGTGGAAGTGGAGCCATGGTACAGCCTCACATGAAATAAAAATAATTCAGGAAAGTTCCAGATGAACTAGCTGATAATTACCTTATTTTTCCTTACCTTCTCTATCACTAACCAAAGCATTCCCAAAAGCTGAAGTACTTAACGGGGCAGGAATAAGGTGTAAATTACCACACTTTACCTACTCTTCTCCATTTGGATACATGCATGGCAACTTGTAGAATATGACAGCAACAAATTCTAAACAAAATCTGTCCAAGTCTATCAGCACAGGTCTATCATGTTGTGGACTCTTACGTCATTCCTTTAGAATGCCTTCTAGATTCAAAATTGGGTAAACCACATTGGGTCCTCCTGTGATTGGTCTGAGGTAAAGAAAAAAAAAACCTTGCATCTGTATGAAATGGGCAAGTATATATCAGTTTTATTTCTCATCAGGAGAGAGCACTATGAAGTCATTTGCATGCGAGGATGCTGGAAGATAATTTAAAAGTTATTTCTGCTTTCCTTGACATTGATGAAACAGGACTATATCCACAGGCAATGGCTCAAGGTCACACTTTGGATGTTTCTTTATCTTTGATTTCCCTTCATTTGATCCCCACAAATTTATATTGGTAAAATGAGCTCACTTTGTACTGAATGACCCATCTTCATGAATACTGATGTTGTGTAACTTCTCATATTCATACTTCTATCCAACATGCATTTGACAGGCTCTAGCGGATAGAGGAGGATGGAAGATAATGCTTCTATAAATTCCCTTTTCTTTCTGTTTAGCTAAATATTTCCACCACTTTCAACAAGATCTTTAAAAATGGAATTCTGTGTCTACATTCAGATATAGTTCTAAGCCCCAAATTTTTTGCTTCTCTTATATCTTCAAAGCACATATCCTTATACAGGTGAAAATGCTATCCATATATGAAGTTCTCAGATAACATAATATTTTTATTATAAACATCAAAGGAAGCAACCAAATAAAATGTAAAAATAATTGTATTTAAGAAATTTCTCAATTAATCACTGAGTTGGAATTTTCTTTTCAAACAATCCTTTTGTGTGTATAGTGAAAACAAACGCACATTTATCACATACTTCTGCAGGAAACACAAATAAAGCTTTGTGGGATTCTAAAAGCTCTACATGCAAATACACGTGTATATGCATACATGCTCTTTACGCTTTTAAACAAAAATTAAATAATATTCTACATATTTTACAAAAATGTATTTTTCAAGAAACATATATGAACTTTTCACATTAAACTATTTTCTGCTTTTTGAAAACTTCAGAGTAGTCCATTAGATGAAGGTGTCAAATGCTTTTCAGTTTCCCGTTAATGAAGTGTTACATTACCTGTAAGTGTTTGGTCTAACAAATAATGTTTCAAGCTGGGCATGGTGGAACACGCCTGTAATCCCAGCACTTGGGAGGCTGAGGCAGGAGGATCGATGTGAGTTTGAGACCAGCGTGGGCTACAAAAGTGAGTTCAAGACCAGCCTGAACTGCATAGTGAGACCCTGTCTCAAAAAGACAAATAATAATAATAATAATAATAATAATAATAATAATGTTTCAAACATCTTCACCTTATTTGATAATCTATAACAAACTGAACCACAAGAACATCCAAAAATATGTAAATTAATAAAACTTTTGTGACTAATCAACCACAAATAAAATTAAAGAAGAAATTAGACATTTTCTATAAATAAATGATAACAACAATACAACATATTGGAACTTATGAGATACAATGAGCACAGTCCTCTAAGGGAAATTTATAGAGGAAACACAGTGAACTCAAATATGCAATCTACTGTTGAACCTCAAATTTCTAGGAAAATAAAAAGAAAAGAAAGTCAAACCCAAAACTCATATAAAAGAAGGAAATTCTAAAGATATGATCAGAAATTAATGCAATGGACCCTGAGAAAGCAGAACAAAAATCCATGAAAGAAAGAGTTCTTTGAAAGAACAGACTAAATTGACAAACCCTTAGCCAATCTTTTCAAAAAAGAATAGACTTAAATACATACAAGTAAGAATTAAAAAGGTGAAATCACAATCACATAGAAATCTAGGACAGCATCAATACCTCTTTAACAACCTGTATTTTCAATAGCCAGAGATATACCTCAGTGGCATGAATGCCTGACTGGGAAGCATAAGGTCCTGATTTTGATCCCTGTTTTTTTTTTGTTTTTGTTTTTTAAATCCTGTATTGTAATAAGATGAAAAACACAGAAAAAATGAACAGATTCCTAGATATATATGAATTAACAAATATGAAAAAAGAAAATGAAAAATTCTAAGTAAATGTAAATCAAATTGAAGATATAAATAAAAACCTATCAAAAAAAACAAGAGAACAGAACCTCACAGATTACTGAGTTGCAAAAGATAATTAGAGAAGACCTAATGTCACTATTCCTCAAACTATATAGTGAAATTGAAATGGAAGAAATACTCTGAAATTCAGTCCTCAAAGGAAATATTACCATAATACCAAAGCCAAAAAAGGGTCCAACCAAAAGAGATCTACAAGCCAATCTCCCAAATGAACATAAATGCAAATATCCCCAATAAGATACTATCAAACAGAATGCAGCAAATCATCAACAAGATTATCCATCATGACCAATTAAGATTCATCCTAGGGATGCATATATGGCTCCACACACAAATTAATAATTGTAATATACCATATTAACAGAACCAAAGACAAAATTTATGTGTTTATCTCAATAGATGTAGAAAAAGCCTTTGGAAAAGTCCACCACTCATTCATGAGAAAAACTCTACTAAAAATTGATATAGATGGTCTTTACTTAAATCTTATAAAGTCATCTATGACAAACGAAGTTGCTATCATATTTAATGGCCAAAATTAAAAGCTTTTACTCTAAATTTAGGAAAAAGATAAGGATGTCCATTATCACTGCTTATTCAATGTAGTTCTGGAAAGCAAGAGTAGGAGCAATTAGGAGAAAAAAGATTAAAAGAATAAAGTTAGGAAAATAAAACATTAAACTATCATTATTTTAAAATGACATGATTTTCTAAATTGAAGACCTCAAAAGCTCCACCAAAATATTGTAGATTTAATATCCAAATTCAATATGTAGCAAGATACTATGTTAACATCCCAAAATCAAGAGCATTCCTGTACACAAGCAACAAACTCACACAGAGAGAAATTAGGAAAGTACACCCTTCACAATAACATAAAAAAAATGAAATACTTAGGAAACAATTCAACAAATGATGCAAAAGATATGTACAGTGAAAATTACAGCATTCTAAAAATAAATATCAATAGGCTATCAGAAAATGGAAATATGTCATTTGCTCTTGGATAGGAAGAACCAGTATAGTAAAAATGTCCATATTCCCAAAGCTGTTATACATACTTAATGCAATCTTGATGAAAATATCATTAATATTCTCCACAGATATAGAGAAATCATTCATAAAACTCATTTGCAATCAGAAGTAACCTAAAATAACAGAAGCCATTCTGAACAATAAAGATTTGTCAGGAAGCATCACAATCTCAGACATGAAATTATATGACAAATCTACTATGATAAAACCATCATGCTCTTAGCAGCAAAATAAGCCTGAGAATCAGTGGAACAGAACAGAAGATAGAGAGACAACTCTGAACACATTGAACCACCTTATCCTTGACAAAAGAGCCAAACATGTTCACTGGAAGATAGACTCTTTCATAAATAGTGGTGGAAAAAAGTGACTTTCCACTTGCTGAAGACTAAAACTAGACCTGACTTTCATCATGCAATAAACTAAAGCCAAAATGGATTGAAAACATACATAATAAAGTAAAAACATTAAATTTACTGGAAGGGAAAATTAAAATCTCAACCACATAGGTGTAGGTGGAGACTTCATAAATTAAACACAGACTGCAAGGGAAATACTACAAGGAATCAAAAGATGGGGTCTCCCCTTATTAAAATGTTTTTGCACAATGAAAGAAATCACCGACATACAAAAGACAATCCACAAGGTGGGAAAAAATAACTAGTTTGCCCTCAAAGGATTTATATCTAGAACATATAAAGAATTGAAAATATCAGACCCTCCCAAATTCAAAGACTCAATCCAAAAATAGGCATCTGAGGTAAATACGTCTTTCTCAGATGAAGAAACACAAATGACAAATAAATATATGAAGAAATGTTCAACATCATTGGTCATTTGAGAGATGCAAATTAAAACAACACTGAGATTCCATCTCACTCTAGAAAGAATGGCTATCATCAAAAAATTCAACTGATATCAAATGCTGGTAGGGGAAAAAGAAATCCTTTTCTACTGTTGCTAGGAGTGTAGACTGGGGCAGCCACGGTGGAAATCAGTGTAGAGATTCATTAAAAATCTAGGATAGGAGTTCTCATTGGACCCATCTACCCCTCTGTTGAGTATCTTCCCAGAAGAATTTAAAGCAGCATGCCACAGCAGCATTTGCACAATTTAATAGCTATATCTTAGACACAATCCAAATGTGCATCAATCAAGGGATGGATAAATGATACGGTCTTTTTAAAATGGAGCACTACTCAACCATAAAGAAGAAACTGGAGACTAACAGGTAAATGAATGCAACTTGAAACCATAATTACAAGTGAAATACATCAGACCCATTAGTACAAACTTTTTATTGTCTCACTAGTGTAAGAAACTGAACCGGTAAAAAACATTTGGAATGTAGCATAGATATTGTGCATTGGGAAGAAACTGTACACAATAAAGTAAATAAATAAAGAAATCCTAAACACCTTGTCTCTGCAGACCCTTTCATAGAAAATACAAAAAAAGAAAAAGTAAAGGAAAGAGAGACAGCGAGAGAGAGAGAGAAAGAAAGAAAGAAAGAAAGAAAGAAAGAAAGAAAGAAAGAAAGAAAGACAGAAGAAAGACAGAAGAAAGAAAGAGAGAGAAAGAGAGAGAGAAAGAAAGAAAGAGAGAGAGAGAGAAAGAAAGAAAGAAAGAAAGAAAGAAAGAAAGAAAGAAAGAAAGAAAGAAAGAAAGAAAGAAAGAAAGAAAAAGAGAAAAAGGACTTACAGGGTGTTCAGGGTCTCACTACTAGATCGGACTCACAGTAGTCCGCCTGTTCACAGCCTCCCAAAGGCTGGGATTGCAGGAGCACACCATCAAGCCCGGTGCCATCTCAGCACTCCCTGGGAGTTGGGGTCAAAACAACAGGCCTGGGGATCAAATCTCTGACCCCTGGGTCTGCTTGCAAGTGCTTTAATCTACTGAGCTATTAGACCAAGCTTTGACCTTTTCCTAAAATAAAAAACAAAATTAAAAAAAATTATGAAGACAACAATATGCATTATATTAATTATTGTAGCTATCCTACTAACATGTTTTGAAACTCTCATTATTTCTTATTAAAAGTAATAAATTTTTTTAAAAGAATTAAAGGCATCATACTACAGTGCTATCTGTGCTTCCATGTCTATAGCCGCACAGTTCACCATAGCTAAATCTTTGAAGCATCCCAAATGCCCATCAAGTGACGAATGAGGTTTTATTTATACAATTGAGTTCTACACTTAGCCATAAAGAATGAGAAGCTTGAGATATTTCTAGCTAAGAATAGATGTGCCTTGAGGTGAAGCTCTTAAGTGAAATAAATCAGATAGACATGTGCAAATACCCCATTGTTTCATTGCTGTAAGGGGCCAAAAGTATAAATAAGAACTAAAATGTATAATAGGTGTCATGAATAAGAAGGAAATATTTAAATGGGAGGGGGAATTAGGGAGGATGGAGGGGGAAAATGAGAAAGGCAGGAATAAAAGAAAAGAAGTCTTTTTTTTTTTTTTTTTTTTTTTTTTTTGTCTTTTTGAGACAGGGTCTCCCTATGCAGTTCAGGCTGGCCTTGAGCTCACTTCTGTAGCCCAGGCTGGTCTCGAACTCACACTGATCCTCCTGCCTCAGCCTCCCAAGTGCTGGGATTACAGGCGTGCGCCACCACGCCCGGCTAATTTCTTCTTTGATCTCATTTGTAACCTATTGTTTGCTCAGGAAGGTGTTATTTATTTATTTATTTATTTATTTATTTATTTTTGGCTTTTTGAGACAGGGTCTCAATGTTCAGTTCAGGCTGGCCTTGAGCTCACTTTGGTAGCCCAGACTGGTCTCGAACTCACATCGATCCTCCTGCCTCAGCCTCCCAAGTGCTGGGAGGAAGGTGTTATTTAATTTCCATGTGTTTAAGGGGTTTTTGTCGTTTCTTTTTTTCATTTATTTTCAGTTTCAGTGCTGTGTTCAGATGATATGCATGGGATGATTTCTGTTTTCTTGCATATACTTAAGCATGATCTAAGGACTAGTATGTAGTCAGTTTTAGAAAACATCCCATGTGCAGCTGAAAAGAATGCATATTCAGATGTGGCTGAATTGGACACTCTGTTTACGTTCACTAAGTCCATTTGTTGAAAGGTCTTGCTCAGTTCTGCCACCTCTTTGTTAATTTTTTGTCTGCTTGACCTATCTTTTCCAGGATAAGGACATGTTAGGGACTCTTGTTAAGATTATAGTATTGGATGTTAGAATTTTCATGTCCATTAACATTTGTCTTATATAGTTAGGTGCTCCCATGTGTGGTGTGTTCCTTTTTTATGACTGTTACATCTTCCTCTCATATTTTCCCCTATCCAGTGTGGGGCAGCCTTCTTCATTTTGCTTGGTCATTTTTGGTTTACAGTTCAGATTATCTGTGAAGAGGACTGCTACCCCTGCTTTTTCTGAAGTCCTGAGGCTTGTAGTATTGTTTTCCATCCTTTGACTTTCAGTCTATGAATTTATTTATGAGTCATGTTTGTTCCTTATATGCAGCATATTATTGGGTTTTGCTTTCTAATCCACTCTATCAGTCTATTTCTTTTAATTGGTGAGTTGAGTCAATTTACATTGATAGTTATAGCTGAGTTGTATTGACTTATGTTTCACATGTTATTTTCCTGCTGTTGGTTGGCTATCTTTCTCCTGTGTTTAATTATATGCCCTATTTAGTGGGTTCTTTCTACCAAAGGGTAGGGATCAAGACTACCCTTTAGTAGTCTGTGTAGGGTTAATTTTATATCATGAAATTAGTTAGCTATTCTTTGTCACAGAAGTATTTCACTTCTCCATTAAACTTGAAAGAGAGTTTTGCAGGGTATATCAGTCCTGTATGGAATTTGTTTTCTTGCAAGACTTATAATATTTTGTTCCATGCTCTTCCTGGCTTGATGTTTTGTTTTGAGAAATCTGCTGTTATTCTGTTTTCCTTTAAATGTGGTGTTTCTTTTCTCTAGTGGCTTTTACTACACTGTTCTTGTAAGGAATTTCTGGGATCTTGATTATTATATGTCTGGGTGTGGTTTTAATTGGGTTCATGTTATTTGAAGTTCTGTATGCTTTAGTTACCTGAATGTCAGATTCTTTTCCCATATTTGATACGTTTTCTACTATTATTTCTGGCCAGATTTTTTTACATCATTTGTATTGACTCCTTCTTTCTCAGTGATGACTATTAGTCTTCTGTTGTTTATCTTTGCGTCCTCTTATAGATGTTGAATTATTTTTTTCCTGCATCCTAGTTGTTTTCATGAGATGTTTTCTTACCATTTCACTAGTTGCAACATTGTCTTCAAGGTCTGAAAGTCTTTTTGCACTTTTCATTCAAATGATTTTGCCAATTTATGATTGAGGTTTTAATTTCCTGTATATCTGTTTGAATCTCCATTGTGCATTCTATTTCTTTCCCATATTTCCCATTCAAGGATTCCATCATTTTTCTATTCTCTTTTATTTTTTATCAATGTCTTCTTTAGAAGTTCTTAGTTATTCTTTCATTATAGCTGTCGTGTCTTTTTTTTACTTTGGAGAGTATTAGAAAAATCTGAACTGATTTACTCTATTCCATTCTGCAGTTGTTTCTTTACTTGAGATGCTATTAATTCAGAGATTTGTGATTTCCAATTTCTTCTATGATCTTGTCTCCTGTATTAGTTTTAGCTGGGTTCAGAGCCTCAGAGTTCATTTGCTCCTCCTCCTTTTCATTCTGTATAGCACTGTCCCTCGACCTTTGATGTAGAACCTGGTGCAGTTATTACCTTATCACCTACTGATATTATTACTCAAGAAAAATTATATGGTTAGGGCAGTTACAGTTTTGCATTTACATCACTGTAGTTAGCAACACTAATGATGGTTAGTGAGATTTAGCAGTTGACAAACTTTTGTAACTAGGATTTGTATTTTAGACCATAAGAACAAACATTATGACTGCATACCTAAGGAGATATTAAATTGAGAATTTGTGTTTAAATTAGTTCCCCCTAAGTTCTGTCTGATCACCTTCCCTTGATATACCCTTTGATTTACCTTGTATTAAAACAAACTATAAGCAAGCACTTCCCTGAATACAGGAATCACCTGCAAATTAATCAAAGCCAAGGGAGGATCATGGGACTCTGAATTATGGTCAGTTGCATTTCTTATTAGAAAACTTAATAAAGAGCAGTCTTTCAGGCCTGAGCACTACCTGTGGGATCTGACACTATGAGTAAATAGCATCACAATTAGACTGAATCAAATGCCATCCGACTGGTATCCACTGGATAAGAGAGCACAGAGTAGGAGAAAAGTTTGTTTTTGCTTGATATGTCCTTCTACCATGTAATTATGGTAAGTCTATAGTATTCTAGCTTCTCTGTTTCTTAACTGCATGATGTTAAAAGATTTCCTGAGATTTAGTGACCTCATAAGTGAAATTGGAAAAACGTAAAATGGGAATAAGGTTGACATAGTATCTAGCTCTTAAAGTTGTTATGAAGATTCAATAAGTGATTAGAGTAGAGCATGATAACTCAGCTGATTAGGGGTGAAGCCAGCAAGTATCTGTTAGGAGCATGCATTTTCATTCAGGCTGTACCATCACTCACCATTTAGGAGTTGCTTAAGCATAAGAATGGTATCTACCTTCTCTAAACCACGATCTCACCCTGTGAAATGGAGACAGTAATCACACCAGCTTCACAGGGTTACTATGAGGATTCCATGCAATGATGTGTGTAAAGTGTCAGCATAGTAGCAGATATGCAGAATCACTCGATAAAATGTAACATCATTGTTGTTGTTATTTATAAAATGAGTCAGTTCTTTTACCGTCTGTGCTTTGTTCCTCCCTTGTTCTATAATACTCTGGTTTCTCAATTCAAAACTAAACTACTCGGCCAATGGTTTCTAAATAAATCCTTGCTCCATTACAGTGAATAACATAAAATAAGTTTTTCTTAAAGTCTCAGGTGTAATCCCACTATAATTTTCACACCTTTCCCTACAACAGGCTTTTAAACATATACTGCTGAGAATAATATTTCAAAAAAGTTAATAAATTCTGGAGCTCCTTTATTTTTCTGTTTTTAATTCATATTTTTTTCAATGCCTATAGAAAATTGTGCTATGACTTCAGAAGTGGTGCAGAACTTTCTGAACCTGAAATGAAGCTGAGCCAACCTGCACTGCTACTACAGGCTTGTTCAGTTAGGAAAATAGTTCAATGGTTAAAAACACTTTACCACCACTTCTGTTAATACTTTATGTTAGAGCATTTGAATTAACACACAGTGGCTTCACTCAAGTGTCAAATACAAATGAATCCTTTGAAAAAGTGGAATGAGGACTGATGTATTTCTTCACTTGATGAGATATTCTTCCCTAGGGCTTACCTCACAGGTGGGCAAGGGTGTGCTTTACACTCCTGGAAACCGTGCCTCAGCCTATGCTGCTCATTCTGCCTCTCCTAAGGTTGCCAGACACTTGCACAGATTCCTTAAGCTCTGATTGTCCACTCAAGAATTATTCCTTAACTCTTGGTTAAGCTTAGTTACTGTTCTGCTGATATGAGATTCTATAGACCCTGACCTCGGACTAACTCTCTGTCTCTGTCTCTGTCTCTGTCTCTGTCTCTGCCTCTGTCTCTGTATCTTTCCCTCGTCCTCTCCTTCCCTATCTCTCTCCCCTTTTCTCACAGATAATTCACATAAGAGAGCAAGCTTGTTCCCTCAACCAGTTCTCCAAGTCCTGCTCCCATAATTGGCCTCAGATCCACATAATCTGGTCTCAACAAACATTACTGATTTTTCTGTTACTCCCATCTAGATATTTATTATGCATTCTAGGCAAACTGCCAGAACCATTACGTGGGCTTTCTATCCTCCATGATTTAACAATGCCTTGTCTTCCACTTGTAATGCTCTCCTGTTACTTTCACCAGTTTTCACACTCCCATCTTTTAGAGTTCAATCAAACTATGCATCAGAGCCTTGTCTAACCTTGATCCTTAACCTTTATCTCTAAATGGGAATTCAATTAGTCAATCAAAAAGTATTTTATTATGAAACAACTGTATGACCAGTGGTAAAGGCACCAGAGACGCAGTGCTTCATAAAACAGATTTCAAGTAGCTTCAGTCTAGCAGATTTATGCCTTTGAACTCTTAGAAAACTTGGTGTATGCCTTTCTTATGACATTGACTTTGCATAATACTTATTTGTGTTCACCTCCTCCGTTTTCTCTTAGACTGTTAGATAGTCTAGATGTGCCCTGCAGCAACTGCCTTGAGGTTGTACACATGGCCGGTGCTCATCAAAGTGTTTTTGGGATGAACCCAGTTTCTCCACAGGGATAAGCACGAGGTAGATGCTCCGCATTAATTGACATTAGGCACTTTAACAGCTGTAGATCATCCTCTGTGAGAGAAAATATGCTTTATGGATACTGAAGCAGAGCAAAACAATACCGCTGAATTCCTAAGCACAACTTGCACTTTCTTCAAGGTGTATTTAATATTAGGACCTGAAACTAGAATACTTTGATTTATCCTTCAGAGAAAGGTACTGAAATAATTACAGGTGCATGTATGACTTATCAGCCACATTGGCGAACTGAGATAAGAGAATATGCGTAAAGTGTATCATGTCAGTTTAATTCTAAAGAATAAGGCCAAAAGAGTCTCCTTCCTTGAAAACCTCAAGACAGGCAGGCCAAAGAAGAAATAATAGTAATAAAAAACCTTGCAGGTATGTGACTAGCCTCTAAATTCTGCAATAAATGTGCTTTGTTGAACATTAGTGTCAGTATGTCATAACGTCAGTTCATTTGATGTAGCATAACTCCTGTAAGTCTTCCTAAGGTGTCAAAATACAGGCTATAGTTCTTCTTTTTCCTGTGGAAGAATTAGGAAATAGTAATAAATTTCCCCACCCTATGGAGACTGCTGGACAGGCCTGTTTTTTGGCTCCCAGCCGGGTTGTCAAGCAGTTACAGCTTTTGGGAACATAAAATGCTCTGTGGGTAGCTGGTGATTGGTCTCCTGTGGTTAGTAAAAGGCAGGAAAGCATAGCTCCCAGGACAAGCAGAGAACATGGAGCAAGAGAAATCTGAAGTCACTCCTCAGCCCTGAGCATGTCTGCCCACCCTGCGTGTTTGCTCAGCACTGCAAGGCCAACAGTGGACACCCACGGAAGATTTACTCACAAATGCATGCTGGACATATCCTAACCTTTTAGCACTGAAATGGAGAGAAACTAAGTCAGATACTGAAAAGACTCATGGGTATACCCAAGTGGTGGGGCTTTAAAGGAAGTTCCGAGAAACACATTCCAACATAAAGTGCCAACTTTTATAATTTGTGGGGAAGGTTTCTCTAACACTAGCAATTACAAACTAAAGGACAGCGTATACAACTCATAGATCTTGTGCATCCTCCACAATTCACAAAATTTCCAAACACAGCTAGCCCATTATTAGCTTTTGGGGAATGGTAGACACATAGGCAAGAGGAATCTTTGATATTAGTGCACATACCAAGTCCGCAAACCTCAAAAATGGCATGGGCCTCCACTAGGGCCCTGAAGCCACCCACCTTCTGCTTTTCCTCTGTCCTCTCCCTCGCCCAATTCTCTTGTACAGATTTTCACCTCTCCTCTAGTTTCTCCCTAAGAGTGTGCATGAACTGTACCCATCCCTTTCCTGGATAGTAATCCTGTATTTTTTGTGGATCTTTGGAGTTTTTTTGACAGTATAAGATGGTGGAAGCAAGCCTATGGCATGCATGTTGTTGTGTTTCTTTTAAGCCAAAAGATGTTGGTGTAGAGTCAGTTTTCCTAAACTAAAAGCTCAGTGTTCAGTTTTAATTTCAATGTTGACACTTTGAGATAAATAACTGGGTTTGAGGTTTCGTTTTGGCACTCAGGCTCTAAAATGATTGATATGGAAGATCACAATTTGCCTCTTTATCTCCTGTATCTTTTTGAAAAGCTAACAGGAAAGGGTTTTAGTTTTTATTTTTTCAAAGATGTTTATTTCAGTCAAATAAAGTCTCATTCTGATAAGATGCGAATGAATACATTAGAGTTGGCATCCTCAACGATGTTTAAAGTCACGTGGATTTCTCTAAGAAGGTATCTCTTTGTTCTAAAGAGACCAACACATCATGCGGTTCCGTCAGCAATCTCAGCAAAATACAAATCTTTCTATAAATCTTCCAGAACACTCTATTTGAAGCTTGGAACCCAAGCCAAATCCTCGAAGTGAGTTACTCTTTCAGTCACTCAGTATCTCAAGTCTTACATTAACAAGGTGACATATTAAACGAACATGTGTGAAGACAAGGAAATCGCTTTACAGATGTTTCAGGACTTACAATGTTTTTATGGCTATATGAAAAAGATCTTTGGATTAAAGGTAACAGCAGACCTAGTTTTCAGCTCTAACTACTAATTTATTAACTATAGAACCGAGAGTAAGTCATGTCATCTGAGTGTAACCCTCTTCTTCAAAGCGATCATGTTTTACTGGTTCTCTTGGATATTCTGAGAATTTTATGAGTATAAGTAAATGAAAATGCTTTGGAGTTCAACCTAAATACAATAATGCCATGGTTCATGGACTTAATTATTTCCATGATTCTGGTCACAAACCAAACTGGATAAGCACTGAATCAAATTTCCCTATAAGGTCAACATGAAGCCTAGCCATTGAATTTGATGTGGCTCTTGTCCAGTTTGGTTTGCAAACACAATTGTGGAAAGAATTAAGTTCTTGAACTGAAGTACCACTATATAAAGTCATGGTTACACTCTGACAACCCAGCACCTACTGAACTTCATTCATTCACTCAACAAATGTGTTGACTGTTTCCCATGTACCAAGTAGTGTTCTAAGTGTTGAGGACATACAAGTAAACAGATAAAGCCCTTGTCCTCATGAAGCTTTCATACTAGCAGAGCAGAAAAAACAAAGTGCAATTTAAAAAAATGAAGCAGTATTGGAAGTAGAATGTGGAATTTTTGTGGCAAAAAAACTGAGATCATACATAAGGGGAGGAAATGAAGCATTCTCTGGTACAATATTTGGACAGACCCTCAAAGGAAAAAAGGTTCACTCGTATGAGAATTTCTGGCATTCTCCACAGAACAGTAATTGCAAAGTCTTCAATAAGGAATGTGCTCAATGCCTTCCACCCATAAAAAGGGGATTGGTGAGACAGAAATTGACTAAGTGAATGTCAGTAACAATGAAAAAAAGAATAGTCTGAGTGGTAGAACAGTGAGCTGGACCTTGTTCTGGATATGCTGGCAAGGTATCAGAGAGCTTTGAAGAGAAGAAAAGCACAACTTCGCCTTCTATAAAGAGAACAGAGAGACCAGGCAGAAGCATTTTTCAGTGGGACAGACAACAGTTAATGATGATTTGGATTAGAGGGTGGTGAATGTTGTGATTCTGAGCACCTTTGCAAGATAGCACTTACAGGATTGCTGAGACTTTGGAGGGAGATGTGGACAATAAGGTGACTAAGGAATGGCTTCAAGTTTGGTCCAAGCGCTCATACGAAGGGTGGGGAAAAATAAGACTAAACATTTTTCTCAAAAACATTATTTATTGAGCCAGGCGTGGTGGCGCACGCCTGTAATCCCAGCACTTGGGAGGCTGAGGCAGGAGGATTGGTGCGAGTTCGAGACCAGCCTGGGCTACAAAGGTGAGCTCAAGGCCAGCCTGAGCTGCATAGTGAGACCCTGTCTCAAAAAGACAAAAAAAAAAAAAAAAAGCATTATTTATTGAGATCATAAAACACATGACCTAAAGGGTAATCTCAAAGAAATTATTGATTGCTTGGGTAAGCAAGATCCAAATGAAAAAGAAGGAAAATTGAAACAACAATATTTAGCTGATAATTTATTTTAATTCCTGCGGCTATAATTTTTCCAAAGGGGGGAAAATAGTAGCACCATCTAATGAAATTATTCCCAGATAATTCATCAAGGCCAAATCTGAGTTGCATAACTGCTGTAACTATAGAATTTAGAGCATATTGATCATCATATGTACAATAATACAATATAAAAGTTCCTTTTTTCTAAACCCAGTTAGTTTGATACACCTGCTATAAAATTTTTAAAACATCATTGATGACTGTGGCAAGGTCATATGACTTCCAAGCCTGGTTCCCTCTTCTGTATTTCACATTTTTCCTATTTATTTATTTATTTGGAACATGGTCTCACTATGCAGCTTGGACTCATAGTGATCCCCCTGTCTCAGCTTCCCCTAGTGTTGGGATTATGCATGTACCACCATGTCCAGGTTCAGGACCAACACATCATGCGGTACCAGGGATCAAACTCAGGTCCTTGTGCTTGCCAGATACGCGCTTAGACCACTGAGCTATCTCCCTAGCCTCTTTCCTCTGTAATTCAAAATAATACTCTGAGTACATAGGGCTGTTGTTGCAAATAACAGACAGATAAAATCATATTCAACATACATCTCTCTAATGGGTTGCTGCTCTTGGCATTTCCTGTACAAGACACCCCAAGTGTCCTGTGTCAACCTCCCTGGGCATTCACTTGGACATTTACTGTTCAGTGCATTCTATTCTCAGAGATGCTGGTTTCTGCCATGAACCATAAGAATACAGTTGTGGTACAATGACATTTGGACATACCCCCCACCCCCCAAAAAGGAAGAAAGTTACACTGATATGAGAATTTCTGGAGAAGTAGCATTCTACATAGAACAGTAATTGGAAAGTCAGTGCAATACAGAAGCCCAAGCCCAAGTGTCAGCAGAGTTAGCTCCTGTGAGAAATGTTTGGCAGAATCTGTTCCATGTCCCTCCTTGTATTTAGTAGTTGTGAGCAACTTTTAGCATCTCATAAAACCTTGTCCCAGTCTCTGCCTTGATCTTGTTTTGCCTGTATTTGAATCTGTGTCCATACTCAGTGAAAGGCCCATGCTACTGCAATATGGTCTCCTATTTAACTAGGTATATGTGTAGCAGCACTGCTTCAAAATAAGTCACATTTGAGGTATAACGACTAAGGCCAACCCATGAATTTGGAGAAACTCATTTATGTTATAAAATCACAGCCACACTGCCTGTTTTCTTCATGTTTTTCATGCCTAGGACCTTGCTTTCTCCAGTTTTATTTTTCCTTCTATTATATATTCAGTTTTCCAACTCTGATTTAACACATCAACGCCCAGGAATCACCTGTAGCAGCTCTCTCCACGTTCATACATGTGCTGATGTGTCACCTTACAATTCCGAGCTTGCATTCTAGAAAGGAAGGAAGAGGGTAGGCTACCTTAGAAACATTCTAGGTGACCATAGAAACAAAAACTTGCCTGAAGAATCCCTTAAGGATCCATCCATCATTTCTGCACTCACAGTGTCTTTGCTTGTATCTCCTTTTTCACTGACTTTCCTCTGGGCGAGCACCTTCAGACAAAGAACATCCTTCCTCCACAAAGCTCAGCCTACCCACTAAAAAGAGACCCTGCATGCTGGCCCAGCATTGAAATGATGAACGTAGGTACCACAGGGCAAGGTTAATGAAAAGTAGTTTTATTTCTATGGCCATCTCCACACCCACCAATCCCTCCTCCCTCTTTATATTTTCAACATATGGTTGGCTTTTTAATGTTGCTTTGATGTTTTCTATTGTATTTAATTATTTAAAGATTTAATAACGAACTGCTGGGAATCGATTGCACACAAGGGACACATTTCTTTGAATTTTTGTTCTCTCTCTCTCTTTTCTTCTAATTTTGCTCAAGGATTAATCTAAGCCACTGGAAACTGAAAGTATAAAAGCTAAAAGAGCAAAGGACAAGAACAACATGAAGGTGTTCAGGAAAGGATATCTGTAGGTGAAATCAAACTCTCAACATCTGATAGGGATCACTTATCAGTAGGAAGCAGTAACGGTAATCAAGGAACATCAAAACAAATAACTTTAATTCCATTTCATATCTAGTAACATAAAGTCAATACCTTATATATCAATTCTTTCTTATGTATATGACAAATTATTTTTGGAATTGGTTTTCAGTTTTAGGGGTCAATGAGAAATGGAAAAAATAATACTGCTGTTGTCCTAGTGACAGAGTATAAATTTTTAAATTTTAAATAGCTTGTTGCTTAATTTTTTGGATGTCTTTTCTCTACTTCTGACTATTGTCTGGGTGAGCATGTTTTTCTTTTCCATGTCAATGTGATTGCAATCACAGGAAAATGTAAGGGGCGGTGCCACAGATATCCTCTGAGCGATCAGCTGGGTTAGTGCACTGAGTGCTGAGCGTCCATCCCGAACCAAAACCATCATGAGTCCGGACTTCATAGCCACTCACACCTGCCCTTAGGAACAGGATTATCAAAAGAACAAGCAGAACTCCTATGCTGTGCTGCAGGTAGCACAAGATGCCAGCGACGACCAGAGAAAGGGCTCCAAAGCCAGATTTGGAAGAAACAGGAAATTCTTCCCGGAAGATGACACAATGACCATGAGGCCAGAACTGATGGAGTGAGGTAAGAAATGTAAATAATAGAGCCCTGGGCACTTAGGCTATGACTTATACTTGCTATCTGTTCATTTTAATTAACACTTAGAATCAAAGCTATCATTTTCCAAATAACTCTATAAACTTCATCTACAGGCAAAATCCTTTTGGATGTCTCCAGAAGGATATCTTCCTGAATTCTACCAATGACTCAATCTGATGCTTTACTTTCTTGCTCCAGCTAACACTGCTAAGAGAGACCCAACTCTGTCTCTGCCATGGAGTTTCCTAAACCTCAACCTCTTAAACTCTTATATTCTTGATATTCCAACTCTTGGACTAACCAAAAGGTAACTAAATAAATAAATAAAAGTCAAATAGTAGAATCAAGAGACTTCTCCTAGCCGGGCGTGGTGGCTCACGCCTGTAATCCCAGCACTTGGGAGGCTGAGGCAGGAGGATTGCTGCGAGTTCGAGACCAGCCTGAGCTACAAAAGTGAGCTCAAAGCCAGCCTGAACTGCACAGTGAGACCCTGTCTCAAAAAGCCAAAAAAAAAAAAAAAAAAAAAAGAGACTTCTGATTCTAAATTGAGAGTTCCCATTTATTGAAATTGTTCCTTTGGTAAAATTCCTTGGGGTTTTCATTCTATTTTTATACCCTTTTAAAATTGTGATACATTTGAAAATCAGAATGAAATTTGGAATGTAGATAAGAAAGAAGGGCTGGCCAGATAGCCCAGCAGATTAAAACACCTGCTTAGGCCGATGCAGATTCGATTCCCAGTGTGCCATGCTGGACCCACCCCCAGGACACACTGAGATGGTGATTGAAACTGGGTGTGATGGTGCATGCCAGCTCTTGAGAGGCTGAAAACAGGAGAATTGCTACTACTCTGAGCTGCATAGTGAGACCCTGTAGATCTTGTACTAAAATGCAAAATACATACATACATACATGTCTGCATGGATTTTTTTTCTAGGTTTTCTCTAGATTAGTTCATTTCAAGTAACTTTCTGGTTTCAGGAATGCAAATGTTCATGAAATATATAGTACTAATTGTTACAAAATATAATGAACTGAAAAATTTGACTTCATTAATGGGAAATTTTTCTATCAATTAAATCCTTGACCACCATAACAAATCTTGTCATCCTATCATATAATGTACTGATATTATATCAAATGAGACCCAGTCAATGTCACTGTTGGTTTTGGAAAAAGTCATGTAGATTATTTTGGAAACTACTTTTCAAAAACAACTTTTATTTATGAAGCATTTTTTTGTCACACAACTATACTATGTTCTAAGGGCATATAGCTATAAACATGATATACTGTAACCAAACACATAAAAATGCTTGTATTGTAGTTGAGGGACATAAAAGTAAATAACACAACTTATGGTACATATTAGAAAGTGATAAGAATTGCAGGGGCAAACAAAGTGAAGGACTAGGGCTTGTTGGAGAAAATTGTCCTTTCAAATGTGCTGAGTGGAAGGTGATACCCAGGCCATCATGTGAAGGAAGAGGAAAAGCAAGCCGCGTTGGTGGCAGGAGGAAGCTCCAAGCAGACGCCTCCCAGGAAGTCCCTGAGCCTGACCTGCTACATTTAAGGGCTCCAGAGTTGAGTGGCTGGAGTGTAAAAGGGTAATGGGGGCTAGAGTGTGTAGTATCCTGAAAGTCATGGGCAGATAGCTCAACATTTTCTCTCTAGAAAAGAGGCCTAGAAGGTTTTAGGGAGAGGAATGGCAAACTCAACACTCTAGCAACTGTGCTCAGGCCATACATAGGGTGATGAGAATGAACACAGTGACTAGTCAGAGCGGTTGGGAGGTTACCACAAAATACAGGAAAAGGTGATGGTAGCCTGGACTACAGTGATGCCACGTGAAGTGTTGCTAAGACGCCCGATTTAGGATTACTTGAAAAGGAAAATCCAATAGATTTTTCCAAAAGTTTGAAGGTAGCATACAAGGCAAAAGGAAAACTGAGTGATCCTAAATTTTTGGCAGGAGAAACCGGAAGGGTTGAGTTTCATCTAATCAAAGCAGAGTGATTTCATATAGGCCAAATTTAGACCCAATTTTGAAAGGAGAATACAGAAAATAAGCCACTATATATTTTTCATATTTCCTGAAAGCTGTAGTATAGATTCGTAAGTTCTGAATTTCAAAATTCATGCTGGCACAAACAGTTGTTGCATGCCTTATGAGGAAAGTGTTCAGTGGCAAACTAATCGGAGTGAAAAAATAGATGGAGACTAGATAAGAACGTGCTTTATTTGACAAAAAAAGATTTCTGTTCTGTATTTATTATTCATAAATGCTAGCCTCTGTAACCCTTGCCATCAACATTTACGGCTGAAGGTGAAATGCTGATGTTTTTGCTAACTATATTAATTTTCTTCAACATTTCTTTTGGCACAGATATTGTTAAAGTTTGCTAAAGGACACAGTCTCGTCTAGACTTAATGTGGATCTGAGAAGCATAGCTGAGTTTCCACAGCATTGGCCCCATCTTGTAAATTGACCTCAATTTTACCATTTTCTGTTCCCAGTAATCCTTGACTTTCCTTGAAAAATAAATCTAAGTGACTCAATCTCATTTACAATCTTTTCTCCGGTTTCTTTCTCTGGTAACTCATCTCATGTTTATTACTCTCTTTGTATGAAGTAGTTCTGCCTGAACTATCTACTTAACTTTCATTCTCTGAAAGTTTAAAACACTGTCCTTTTTAGGTCCTATTATATTTATTTCATCAAACTCTTGTAAACCTGAAAAAGCAGTGTCAACATTACTTTTATGACTCTAAAGTAGCACATATTAAAAGGAGTTGATTAGTTGCACTATGTAGTGCAGGATAACACCTAGAACAGCTTACAAATAAACTAAAATAACAGATTATCCTAAAATTCCCATCAAAGGAATGAGTTGCCTAATGAAAGATTGTGTCCTCATTTCTTAAGAGACTGAAATAGTAATCAGAGCATTATAGAAAAGATCTTTGTGAATAGAGGTTAAATTATAACTCATTACTATTTGAATTATACAAGTAATATGCTTGAGTTTTATTTTCTTTAAAGTATAGTTATAAAGATAATTTAAACTATTATGAAAAAATATTGTGATAATTAATTGTTATATAGTAAATTAAATTCAGAATGGCCTAGCAGCTTAGTAAAGCTCTGGATACATTATGAAATGATTGACATGTAGGCTGAGAGCTGAGGACAGAAGATCCATCCTGTGCGGGTGGGACCACTGAATAGACTTGAACCCTGGTTGTAATAAAAAAGAAAAGAAGAAGGTCTTCCCTTTTTTTCTAGAAGAGGTCTGGTCTTCATCATTGCCTTTGGATGTTGGTCTCTAATCTGTCCAGGAAGGCCAAACGGTTGTCCAGTATAGACTCTTCAGGCTTGCAGTGCAGCCTCCTTGACATTCCACGGGGGGACTTTTCAGCCTTTCAATGCAGACTCACACAGGTGACCGCAGCAGGCCGGCAACAGGCCTTTGACTTTTCACTGCTCCTGGATCCTCCATTTCTCCAGTGCTCAGATGGTCAATTTGGATTCTTCTACCACTGACTCTGCAGATACCACTGAGGGTTTTCCCCTTCAGAATCAGACCTAATCATATTACATCATATCATATCATATCATATCATATCATATATATTTGGTGTTGTTCCTCTGACAAACTCTAACTAATATAGATTTATATCAGAAACTGGCACAAAACATTAGCTGATGATGTTAGTCAAAAGTGCAGAGCAGTAGTAATAACAGATACAGAAATGTTATGGGGAAATACAGAAAAATAAAGTTAAAATATCCTGTAATATCTCCACCAAGAGGAAAGCATTTTGGATTTTTGGTACTTTCTCTGGGATGGGTAAAAGGGTGCATGGATGAATGGATGGATAGGTAGATTGATGGATGGATGGATGGATGGATGGATGGATGGATGGAAAGGAGGACATAGAGATAATAAAGGAGGAAGAAAACAAATGTACCTATGTCTATATCTTTATGGTTTGCTTTCTCTAACTTTTGTTCCACTCTACCAACTAGATATTCATAAAAGAAAACTTCCTGTTTCTCTTCCTTTCCCACTGTGCTTCTGTTTCATCAGCAGATGCTGAGTGTGGGGAAATGCAAGCAGAAGAAGCTGGCATCTGAGCCCGCAAGTTCTTCTCTACCATCCCATTCCACTCCTGCCCTAGCATCCATAAGCATGCTGAATTTTTATTTCATTTGTTGTAAGAGTGTGTTCCATTTACAAACTGCAGCAAATGCTGCTTCATACTTTTTGATGGTCATCCCCACAGTGATTATCAGAGACCTTCTTTTGGCTTATTTCCTTTTTTGCAAGCGTTGAATCTCTGATCCAGGACCTCACCCTCTATTCAACAGGGAAAATTCACTTAAGTGGTGCTTGCTTACACTTTTTACAGGTCACAGGCACCGCTCTGTCAATCTAATTCCATCTGCTCTGCTTTGCAAAAATTGATCAGCATATCTAGCCTGTTGCTAGTGCATTTGAAAAAGTGCTGTTAGACCTTCCTCAAATGGGAGGGAGATCAAGAGGTGCAGGGTAAAGAAAAGGAAATGATAAATGGAATTAAGACCTGTTATATACATGCAACAATTCCACACAAGGAAGGTCAATATTATATATTAAAAACAAGTACGAAAGAAAGAAAGAAAGAAAGAAAGAAAGAAAGAAAGAAAGAAAGAAAGAAAGAAAGAAAGAAAGGAAGAAAGAGTAATTTTTTTCTACCCAAGGATATACCTACCAGCCCTAATTGTACCATGATTTATTTTTATATTTCTTCTATCATTTCAGTGGTATCATGGGGAAAAAGTAAGTGAATTTCTTTAGTCAAACATGCTAAATGGAGTTGTTAAATTAAGTTTAATTGTTCATTTACATGCCTTGTCTCTTCCCATTAGACTACAAGTCTCTTGATGTCATTATCTTTATATCACTTCAATTTTGTATACCTGGGGCTGACACATAAAAGGTGCCTCATAGAAGGTGTACACCATAAATAAATGATTAAATTAAGTAGCATGACAGTAAATAAATATTTTGTTAAATTAGGTGTGAATAAGTAAGTAATAAGTAGCTTTCTCATGAAAATGATTGAAATGGATAATAGAGGAAATCTTTACCTTTGTCCATATATTGTGCTATATGCAGAGGGGAGTTTTATATTAAAAAAAGTAGCACTGATGAAAACTAAAATCAAGCTACAAAGAAAAATTGAAAAAGAAGAAAGTAGAGTAAAAGAAGACTCTATTGTAAATGATTATATTCAACTTCAATTTATAAAACATTCTGTCTCATTTTTTTTGTCTTCTATACCTGATCATTTCTCCTGGGTATAAAATTCATGTTAGGGGCCAGCCAGGTAGCTCAGTGGACTAAAGCACCTGTTTAGACAGAGTGCAGTGGCCGTGGCCAGGGTTTGACCCTCAGTTTGTGCTGAGATGGGGATGGAGACGGCGTGGCGGCACTAGCCTGTAATCCCAGCATTTGGAAGGCTGAAAATAGGAGAATCACTACGAGTCTGATCTATGTAGTGAGACCCTGTAGACATTATAGACCGTGTATCAAATACATTAAAAAAAAAAAAAAAAAACCAGCAGCAACAACAAAATTCATGTTAGCTTCATCTTTCTGCCTCTGGAATGGTTTCCTACCTTGCCTGATTGATATGACCTCAGAGAAAGTCACCTCAGGCTGAATGTGAGCCTCCAAATCCATTTTTTACTGCTGACTTCCTCAAACTATCAAGCAACTACTCAGATTCCAGTCTTGTACATAAGAAACTAGAAAAATTTGTACATATTTTTCCTAAACTTTCTCAATTTTCTATTTATATCTAATTTTAAAGTTAACACAACCACCTTTTCAGCTGTTGAACCCAAATTTTTTGGGTGTGATGTTAAATCTGTAGAACATTTAACCGCAAAACTGTTGATGTGACACAAACATATATTTTAGCGCTTAATATTAAGTTTGCTTGCGTTGTGACTTACCGTCTAATTTGGGTGCTAGAAAGTAAGTTACAAGAAAATAACCATTTGCCAACCTTCACACTGTGCTATAGAAAGCAAATGCTGCTCTTTTTCAGGCAATCATTTTTTCAAGTTGTAAATTATGCCTTCACATTATCTATATTTTAAATGTTTTTTTTTTTTTTTTTTTTTTTGGTCTTTTTGAGACAGGGTCTCACTATGCAGTTCAGACTGGCCTTGTGCGCACTTTTGTAGGCCAGGCTGGTCTCGAACTCACATCGATCCTCCTGCCTCAGCCTCCCAAGTGCTGGGATTACAGGCATGCGCCACCACACCTGGCTTATATTTTAAATGTTTATAACAACTTCATCCCTAATAACTCCAATACTTTCATGTCTATTACTTTATTGTGTCTTAACAACATTCTAAATGTATCATTATATTTCAAACTCACAAGTAATGTTAATTGAAAATAAACACTATGAAATTTGAAACCTAAGAAAAGAATTAATAAAATAATAGACTTTCATCAACACAGAGGTAATGGTAAACTTAAAACATCATAACGCAATTCCAAAACTTCCAAGACTTATGACAGAAATTACACAGTAAGTTTAAAATTCAAAACACTGAGATTTCTCAAGCTACTCATGTACACCACACACTCTCAAATTTAACAAGTGATAAATAAAGCTTTACCCATATAACCAAGTTGAAAAATTGAGCCTGATTTTTTTTTAATTTCAAGTAGCAATAGACAGCAATGATTATTGTAGCACCACCATAAGGCAAAGAGCTTACAATTGAATAAATTTACACATTTCTCTGAAAGTTATTTTCACAGCTAGTGTAGCCAACCATCCCTTTATCTGAAGAAGAGATGTCGCTTCTGTCTATTTTGGGGCATTGAGTTTAATGAGCTGGAAAGTATATGCTATAAATTTTCACTTGTGGCAAGAAGTTTTGCATTGAAGTATTATATTTGTAATTCATCATTGCATCATGATTTATTCTGTAAATTTGTGAAAATAGGACAGTTTGTGAGGATCAGTTGGGTATGTGAAACTAACTATAGGAGAGTGAACTATATCAGAGAGAATAATCACTGAAGATTAAGTCACTCCCATCTAATCACACCCACTTCCTGTTAGTTTTGTGGTGACAAATTTGAGTAATTTTCTGACCTGAGGAAATCCTGGAGAAGTGGTCTGTGATCAAAACTTACCATCTTTTCACAAAACCCATTTTCACCTGGTCCAAGATTATGAGGGAAGATATTTCCCAGCTACCTCTGCAGAGACATAGGCTCATTTTTCTAGAATGTGTGTATACCACTTACTTCGCAGGCCATGACGTCTTCCCACATACGACCTTTCCCTTGCTGTCTCTAGGCGCAGGCTGAATGTGGAGAAGTCTGATGTCTTAGGGGAGAATGAAACTAAAAGATGAAAGGAGTCTGGAGTCTCACAAGGTCATGTGCCAGCCAAGGACACTCACACTGAGTTGTTATGTAAATAAGAAATCTGCTTCTCACACATAAAATGACTGAAATTCGAGGGCTTGTTATGTCAGCTAGCACTAGCGTTGCTGACTTACTCTACTGATTTACAAATTTTATGAGCTGGCTAGCTTTTCAAATTTTGAATTGATCATTATGATGAATTAACTTTGAATAATCTTAACAGTGGAGATACGGACAGAGTGAAGTAGATGATGAAAAAAAAAAAAAAAAAAAAACCCACATACCTAGAAAAGCAAATATCTGTAACTCACCACTACTGAGCTTAATCCTTTTGAGACTTCTTATCATCCAGGATAAAGAACTGCAATAGCAAGTTCCTGGTGACCTTCATGCATGATATCAACAGGTCAGTATCTTAGCCCCATGGTTTTCTCCATGGGACCTTATCATTCCTCCATTAAAGTTATCTTAATCCAAGATTTATTTATTTTCTACCATGTCCTCCCTTGAATATCAGTTCTACAAAGGAAGTTTTACTAGTCATGTCACTTTTTGGTATCTTACTATCTGATTCAACTTTCACAATAGTAATTTATTGTTAATAATTGAGAAGAAGGATCTTTTAAAAAAAGTATTGTTGCCATTCCAGTGAACATATAGCACTGTGGCTACGATGAATGTTAAATTTAGTTAAGATGATAGAATTTAAATGTTTGCAGGACACAGAACAAAAGAAGTTGTAGGGAGATTTCATAGGGAAGCAGTTTGATATTAACCTTAAGAGTAAGTAAAGCCGGGCGTGGTGGCTCACGCCTGTAATCCCAGCACTCGTGAGGCTGAGGCAGGAGCATTGGTGCAAGTTCGAGACCAGCCTGGGCTACAAAAGTGAGCTCAAGGCCAGCCTCAACTGCATAGCGAGACCCTGTCTCAAAAAGACAAAAAAAAAAGAGTAAGTAAAAATTGGTGATCGAGAAATATGTTCACCAAGCATTTATACTGATAGCATAGCACACTGGATAACCACAAGAGAGGCAGAAATAATTATATAGTTTTCATTTATCTTCACTTTTTATGTTTTTAAAAATTTACTAATATTACCTTATGAATTCATATTCTACTAGTATAAAATAGATGTCCACACATTTTAAAGGCATATTACAATAAAAAAAGTTTGCAGATTTAGTTATACAGACGAGGCACTTTCATGAGGAGCTCTGGAAAGCACAGAGCTTGACTAAGCCCTAGGAGCACATAGAAATAAAATGTAAGTTACAATGGAGGATGGTAGTCAAATTATACACAGCATTTAATGTCTTTCAAAGCTTTTATATTTGATTACTATTCCTCAGATACATATGTCTAAATGTTTTCAGCTCCTTGACTGTTCCCAAAGGGAAGTACCACCACTCTCTGGAGGACTTCAGAGCTACTCACTTCCTCTCCCTGCTCCACCACTGGCCACGCCCACACGGGAGCCACTACCTATTTATAAACTCAAGGAGATAATTCCACTGCCTCATTCCTACCTTCAGACGTCACCCCAGTATTCTTAGAAGAACATCCAAATTTCTACAAATTTCCGTGTGATGTGATCCCTGCTGATCACCCAGCATGATGCCCAATCTCGAACTTCATTGGTCCCTTCTCTTATACACAGTCTTTTTGGACATAACCCTGCTTCATTGGTTGTGCTCTTCTTCATGGATGTACCACTACCCTCTTCTCATCTGGGCTTATGAGGTTTTAGGGGTGTTCACATACAAGTATCATTAATTTTATCTTCCCACAATGAGAACAGTCAGTTAAATTTAAAATTTATGCATGCATATAGACCAAACACACACACACTCACACACACATATGTACATTAGTTGCTTTACAAATTACTTTAATATCAATCTATTCCAGTTTTATCCCAATTTTGTCTAATAGGAGATGAATTATCAGGGAAAATGGAATTAGGCCGCTTAGACACATTTCTAAGTCAATTTACTGAAGCTGTATACAGTGTTTAAGTGTTGAGTTCATTATTGCCAATGTTACTTGGGTTTGACCTCTTTTGGTCATTCAATTCCAGCACCCCACAGAGGTAAAGATGGTCTCAGGAAAGTGAGGAGATGTGATAACAGCACAGATGTGCAAAGTTTTGACTGAGAGGCTAGGAGTGGCCTCATAAATATAAGGCTTGATGCCTAAAACATCTAGTGAATGAAAACATTTTTTCATCTACTGAGTATAACTCACTGGGCTAAGTGAAAGCAGCGTAAAGAGGTTGCATTACACATAATTTGCAAAGAATCAGGACAGCAGAAGTAAAATTCAATCATGACAATATATCATGTTCCAAAGAAAGTGAAGGAGGAGGAGCACATTCTGGCCAAGTCTCTGAAAATCTGGCTCTGTTGCAGCTCTGTTGCAGGAAGGACCAGATCAGGTGAAGGATTTCAGAGCTGAAGCTAACATGCAATTAGGTAGATTTTCAGCTTTTCCAGTTTGACATTGTTTTGTGGACGCCTCAGCCTTTATTAATAAATTTGCATTTTCACCTCAGGCCGCCGGACACCCACGTTTCAGTGGTGTCATCCAGTTGACTTTTCCTAAAAGCCCATTCTGGGAGTACCTGTCAGTTCTGAAGGCTCCATATCCGAGGAGGGACGGTGTTGTCTCACGGAAAATGCCTTTCTGATGAGTGATGCTTCTGCTGCCTTGAGTTGGCAGAGTGACGGTGACCCGAGGCTTCCAGGACTTGCTGATCCTTGGGAATAAAATGAGAGCTTGCAAAGCCTCAGATGAATTCTGCTGGGGGCAGGAGCATCTGATACCTGACTAACCTAAAGACCTGAAAGACAAAAGTATAGTTACATGTTCTAGAAAGATAGACTCCTAAATTTAACTCGAAGTATTTCACTGTCAGATCCAAATCCAGTTCGCAGTTGGCACTTCACTCACACTGTCTTAAACTGTCGATGTCATCCAGTCATCTGAAGACTGCCTTTGGGAAGCATTCTTCAGAGTTCGGCAAGTGATGAAGACAATCATACTTCCCAAAAGTCTATTATTATGGATTTAAAAAAAATTCTGAAATAGATAGAAATGTGTCAAAAAAGAAATCTCTATTCTATTCATAAGATTCTTTTTCTATAATTCAGTACTTAAGATAATCAATGCATTAGGTTTATTTTGTCTTATGGTTCTGGAGGTTCCAGTGTGAGGTTAAACAGCTCCATTTCTGTACACCTCTGGCAAGGGCGGCGCATCATCAGGGGGGCAGGGGACAACCTGGACTGCTCACTTCAGGAGCTGGGAAGCAGAGTGAGCAGGTTGGAGGCACAGGATTCCCAGAATGACCTGCGGTGAGCCAAGAGGCTCCTTCTAGGCCCCACCTCTCGCCGGTACCACCGCTCCCAAGAGTGTTAAAGTCAGGACCATCCTCTAGCACACAAGCCTCTGGAGAACGTGCAACAGCCAAACTGCAGCGGAACCTAAAGCTCTAAGCTGGGTGTAGTAAAGCCCTGAGGCCACAGCAAAATAAAAGCCAGTGAGCTAAGTGACAAGTGATTAGATCCAATGGATCAAGGCCAGAAATGAAAAGGATTAAGTCAGTTGACTTAGAAATTACATTCACTGCGTTGATCAAGAGAGACACAAAATGTTTTCTATACCCTAAATGCAAACAGAATTCCTGAGGAAGGTTATCTTCATCATCATTATTGCCGTTGTTTCTGTTTTTATTGTTGCTTGTGTGCCTATTTGCTTATTTTGAGACAGGGTCTCACTAGGTAGCCCAGACTTACCTCAGATTCATAGTGCTCCTTCTGGCTCAGCTTCCCAAATGCTGCAGTTACAGACCTGTGCCACCTCACCCAGCTGGAAGGGTTGGCATTTAAAGAGTATTTCTTTTCGTCTGAACCTTACTCTTAGCACATTAGTGATGCAAGTTATTTCCTGATTCTGACCCCAAAACTTACTAGTACCCAATTTAGCTGATATTCTTATATGCACGTAAGTATTAATTTCTTCCTTGACTGTGCTAAGAGGCTGTGTATGTGAAGGGTCACTGTAACTATACTTAAGTAGGTTTTTCCATCTTGGAGGAAAGTAAGATGGCCCAAGATATACAGATATTTCTTATTTATTTTTTAATGTATTTGGTAAAGGGCTTACTACACAGCTTGGATTCTTGGTGATCCTTCTGATTTCAGCCTCCCTAGCCCTGGGATAACAGGTGTGCATCACCATGCCTGGTCTTGGTGGCCAGCTCAGTGTGCCCAGGAATGGGGCTGGTGTGACATGTGGTGCCAGGGATTGAACCCCGGTGCCTACACTTGCCTAAGCATATGCTTAGTCCACTGAGCTATCTGACTAGCCCTGTTTTTCTCAATTTATAATAGGACAATGCCCTATTATTAACCCATTGCAGACTAAAAATATTAAAAGCAGAAAATACATTCAAGTCTCGTAACTTACTCAACAACATGGCTTAGCAACAGAGTATCATATAAAGTGTATGTTTTGTACCCTCATGAGCCTGTCGCCAATAAGTGCAGAGTTTGCTGCCACTGCTTGGACCATGACACAGTATCAGATTTCCAGTTGCTGGGTTTGGAAGAGATCAGAATTTAAGGTATAGTTTCAACAGAATGTACGTTGCTTTCCACAGTTACAAAGTCAAAATACCATTAAGCACAACCATTGTAAGTCAGGAATTATCCGTGTTCCAGTAGTCCTGTTCAACATTTTTCTAAATATCACTGCCCTTCCATGCTAGCTTCCCCAGCTGCACAACAATTCTGTTGCCTACTTATCACAATTTTGCTTATAGTTTTCTTCCCTCATATTTTTTTTTTACAAAACTTACAAGGACAAGGAAAAACTAAAATCAGTAGTCATGGGATTAACAGCCTACTGCTCAATATTGACAGGAAACCTGGCGTGCTTCCTGGTTTGCATGATTAGTAGGAACCAACCATAGAAAACGTAGCTATAATCCATAGATGTTATTGGAGGATTTGCCTTTTCTCTCAACAGTATAGATAAGTAAGTCAAAGCTGCCATCTCAGTGGGTCCAGAAATGGCCATATCCTGGATATGCACTAAAGTTGGCCAGGATATACTTCAGCGGATCTCAGGGCTTCACATCAGAATCACTCACATGGTTGATGAAAATGCTGGCACCTGTGCCTCACAACAGACCAGTTAAATCATAATACATGGATGCAGGGTCACTCTGCTTTTTCTCTGAAGCTGTCAGGCTATGCTCTTAAGTAATAGGTTGAGAACCACCAACAGATATTCACTGGCATATAAATCCAAGGGCTGGATGATGTCCCTCCTTTACATTACCTTGTCCCTTGTATCTTAGTTTCTTGCACAAGAAATTCTTTAGTCCTCCTCCCTTTTCCTCTCTGTCCCTTGAACTAAATGTTCTGCAATATGCATCATTTGGTGGGACAATTGTCCCACTTCTAAAATCCTACAACAATCTCATGTCAGAAAGCACTGCTAGCGATGTACTGAGTATATCCAACGTGATGGAGAGATTGTCTTCTAGAAAAGGCACTGGCAACAGCTGGTCAACGTCCAGGGACCTTGTGTGAGTAGCATGGCTGGAGAAAGAGCCAGTCTTTTCAATGTAAACCTTCCCTGGGCTTGGGAAGTAAAATAATAAGGAAAACATGAACCTACTTGGTGGACAAAGCATTATAGCCATGATAGATTTGGGACAATATTAGAATGGTGGGACCATATTAAAATACTAGTGAATCTGCCTTTAAATTTTTAGTTGTAATATGTGCAAGAATTAAATTCAAGAATCTAGCCATATTTTAGCCAAATGTTATATCTAGCACACACTTGCCAACGTATCTTTAAAATTGCATAGTCACATCTGTTGCTCTTAGACATATGCATATTTGCATGTTCAATGAAGTTTTTATTAATCATGTAGTGAATGCTTACTATATAGACTATTTGTTGAACATACAGCACTGAAAAAGCAACAAAACTTCCGTCCCTGAAGGAGCTTACATTTAATGGGGAAGACAAATTACAAACAAGATAGATAAAATGCATGTTGATAAACACTAGGTTAAATAAAAATTCAGGAAAAAGATAACAGGAAAGAAAAAAAAAAAAAACTCATGTATTTGAAATAAGGAACCAGGGAAAGATGACGTCACACATCTTATTTAGATTTAATCCCATTCCCCACCTGTGAAACTAGGTTTGCTTATAGAGGTTAAGTGAAAACTGGTGCACTATCTTGGTAAGATTTCTGGAAGTTACTAAGTCCTCAATTAGTAAAGAAAGAAAATGAAATCCCAAGCTATATGAATAGACCACTGTCGGCCATAGGATGGTAGTAGAGACAGAATCTACATTAAGGGCCTCAGACTGTAGGGAGGGTGCCTGCTCTTTCCTCAGCTCCATGTAACCGTGTTTGGAGCAGGTCCTAGCACTCAGTGGGCGTTCACAGCCACCTGGAAGGCCTGGCTTGCTTTGCTAGCCATGTCCCCTCCTGGGAAGAGCGTTCTCCCCCTAGCACAATGTTGTTCCTCTTCATAATGACCTCTGCCTGAGAAACTGTGAGAAATTTGAGTTCATAGTCATGCCTGTTTCTTCCATTTTCCCTTTACTTGAGCCTGCTAATCAATTCTTTTAGTCAGCAAGTTTTCATCAGTTTAAAAGACCCAACCATCTTCCCACCCCCTCAGGCTAAGATCCATATGAGAGGGTCCTGCTGCAAAGCTGGGGCACCTCTCTTGGGAACCTCTTCATTTTGTAGTTAGAAATGCAAGTCCTGTCTGACACCGACGCTTCAGGGCTGAGGCTTCAAACTAATTCCTGTGCCGCAGAACATTATGTGCTTACTTCGCAGCACAGAGAGCATTTTCTAAATAATTAATTGCAAGCTCAAGATCTTCCTGAACTTTGCTAAATTCCTGGCATCTGCCCTGAAGGATCCTGTGTATCTATTCATAATTGTCACCCTTTGTTTTCCTCTGAAGAAAAAAAAAGCCACGATATAATTTTAAAGATTTTATTATTATTACGATCATTCAAAAGTAAAAATCATGAAGAAGATTTTCCCTGGGATGCTAATCCCCTAGACATTTACATTTGAAGTTGTCCTTGGCCTGCTCTCCCCCACATTCCTGCTCACCCTGCCTCATGTTCTTTGTCTAAGCATGTCTTCCACCCTGGCTTTCATTTGGGGGCTTAGAATGTTAAACTGCAAGTGGTGCAAATTTTGAACAAAGCAAGCCCCAGTTCATTGGGTGATTGTTGAGCCATGTCAAAGTATCCCTGTGCAAATGCTGAAAAACTATATATTCCCACAACCTTTTAGTTTCATTTTGACTAAACGAAATCTACAGATCTACACAAGCTTCATGAAAAATAAATCCTCCAAATCTGCCATGGATTAAGTTTGTTCTGCATTGTATTGTGGCAACAAAAAATGTTGTCTAAACCTGCAAGAAATAACTACCTAGACAAAGGCTCATAATTAATATAAAAGAGAAAGGATATCAGTGATGTTTAGTTGCCCAGAACTGAGAATCAGACAATTCTAGAACTCTGGGCCATCATGAAACCAACCCTCCTAATGAACTAATGCTCAGATAGATAAAGAGCTCTCACGAGCAAGGATTGGCAAAGCTGGAGGAAGGTTTCAGGAAACCTTCAAATCATGTCCCTGAACCAAACCACACTGAACATTGTACCTATGATGTACCCACTGGTTTTCCCAGAGTCCATCAGGGAATCCAGTTTGTAAGAAAACAAAAAACTCACCTTGCCTATTTCATAAAATATCTTGTTTGGAATAGCTGTGTGAAGAATAAAGACATAAAACCAAATCAAAGTAATTTTAAGCTTGAAGTCCAACTAATCTTATATTAGAATCAATAAGAAATAAATTCACTATTAAGGGGCCATGAAGATAGCTCAGTAAAATAAGCACTTGCCTGGCAAGTGCAGGGTCCTGAGTTCAATCCCCAGTACCACAAAAATAAATAAATAAATAATAAATAAATAAATAAATTCACTACTAAATCTCCATTTGTTCTTTGTCTTCATACAGTTCCTTTTCTTGTTTGCTTTCTTCCATTCCTTTTCTTTGTTTCCCTTTTGCTTCTTACACTAGAGCAGCCCACGAAAGTAGCCACTAGTTTTTTGTTTTGTTTTGTTTTTCATGGTTTCTTTTTTAAATTTCCTTTTTTATTCATTCTAATGAGAAAAAAAAAGATAAAATAGCAATCAAATAGTTTCAAAACAGTTTAGTAGGATAGTTATAACAGTTAATAAACTACATATTATTGTCTTCATAGTACTTGTTCAGAGCACAAGATGCAGACATGATATCTTACTAGTGGCTACAAGCGTTTCTTCTCTTAGTTTACTGAGAAGAAAGATTTGAAGCCATTAGTTTTTAAAACAAATCGGGGGAAAAAAGTCTCTAACATTTCTCTTTAATTAATCAAATAAAAATTTTAAACAGTTGCTCGGAACCCACTTCTAGGAACCTCCATGCAGAACATGCCGTCAGGGTTCACAAGCTGGCAGCACAGAGAGTCATTTTCCTCTTATCATGAGGAACATATCCAAACTAAATGTACAAGTATTTGAGTGATTGCTGCAAGTGACTTAGTTTAAGTGATTGTTACCCATGCTGAGGTGTTGGAGTGCAGTGCAGAAGGGCCAAGGAACCCAGTCTGCACAAAACTTATACTCAATGGCCATCTAAATCTGAAGGAAAAGAAATCCCAGGGACCCACTCAGGCCACAACACCTTCCCATTCTTTGGCCATCATGCACCAAAGATGACCTTCTCTCATCTTCAAGCTTAATCTATCCATGTTCTTATGCTTATAATAAGTCCAAAAGGTCCTAGTACAATTCTATCCAACCTGGTATTTTCTTTTTTCTTTATGAAGTAGAACCTTGCTTCACCAACTTGATTCTTTCCATGATTCTGTTTGTAAATTGGACAGAATCAAATTTAATGGTACAGTTCAGTGTTGACCATGTGGGAAATTTAATTCAGTTCTCATCCAGTTTGGTTTGAGACTAGAATTGTAGAAAGAATTGAGTTCATGCATTGAGGTATCACACAGCTTTTGAACTTTGTCTCATAGTGAATCCTGTTCAAAAAAGTAGCCCATCTTGGCATTTCTGTGGTATAGCCCAGTGTAGCTTCTCCTTCATTTTGTTTCTCTTACCACAGCTATGTGAGGTGTTGTCTAACACTGCCACAAAGGTTCCAAGCACTGTGTCTCATTCATCTTATAAACCTCACGTGGTAAGCAGTAAGACTTGATGCTTATGTTGAGTGGAAAAATGGATAAGGTGTCCTGTTTTTGCCTTCTGCCTGTAGCAGTATTAAGTTCCTCTACCTCAGTCTTTGATGCTGCTTGAGAAACTTTCCTCATTTCTGAACATTTTCAGAATGTTCAGAATGCCTTTCAGTGGTAGACTCCTTTTTTTCATGATGGCATGAAACACTGAGGTTTTTCTAGTTGATTTTTTCCCTGAGGCAACTGGGGACATTTCTAGGGAGTATATCATTAGAGTGATTTTTCAGTGGCTAACCAAGCTGTCACACACATTTAGCACTACCAAATAGTAAAGATCTTTGACACTGCTCCATAGCCAGCCCTCCTTTATTTATTTACCTAAAATATTCAAATGCTTCACTGTGCACTTACAATAGTTCCAAAGAAGTACCACAAGAAACAAGTCAACAGGGAGATTAATAGGGCTTTTTTTGGTAGAATGCAGATTCTGTAGTAGCTCTGGAAGTAGATTTTTGGAGCATGAGATGCTTTTGAATTCGTTACTGCTTTTAGAGCAGCATAATTTTCTATATGTGCAGCAGCTTGAGACTGTTAAGAATAGAATTAAAGAGTTAGCTTTATTTATTTATTTTTATTTCTGGTGCCAGATAATGTTCCCTTTTATGCTTGAAAGCTTTCCTACCCTTACGGAATATGTTCTGTAAAATTTAACAGCTTAGCATGCAATATTTGGTTTCCAACTCTGAGCTAGAGTAAGAATTGTTTTAATTCTGAGAACTTCCAGCAATAATTAAAAGACAGATTTTTTTCACTAATGTGTTTAATCCAGTTTGTTCCGTATGTATATTATAGCCAAGTAACTAATGAATTTTATAATGTTGGGGAGTCTGGAAATATTTTTGTTGCATTGATTAAGGACTTTGCTTTTCTGTGCAAAATATCTGTTTTCATCTTAGTCACACTGTAAGAATTAAAGGTGTCACGATCTTAAGAAAAATGAAATAAATTTACTGTTTTAATTAAATTGTATATTGTTCTAATTTGTTTCTAAATTTGACAAAAAGGGAAAGAAATATGGGTAGCACACCCCCCAAAATTTTCCTACCAAGAGAGCACAATGCTTCTACTACTTAAAAAATGTAGCACATATACTCTGAAAAGAGGCATAGGCTGTGGTGATGGCAGCTATTGGCTTGTACTATGAAGAAATGGAACTAGGATGGGAAAAAAGTTCAGTGCTTCCTCTGACAGAGGTCCTAGAGAAAAAGAAGAGCATGAATCCCAAATGAATGAAAATTCTGGGGTAGATAAGTGTGAAGAATTTGAGACATGCAAGGACGTGTATTACCTCCATAGAAATTGTAAGATGGATATTTGTTGAGTATTACCGGCTTCTTGAATGCCAGATTACAACCTGTCCTGGACATGTAAAATCTTAAAGTATTGACATTGGAAGGATGTCTTGGTATGCTTTGGTTGCTACAACAAAATATCTTAGACTATGTATTTATAAACTATAGAAATTTACTTCTTATTCTTCTGGACTCTGGAAAATCCAAGGTCATAATGCAAGTCAGCTCAGTTAGGTGTGAAGGCTGGTGGTGCTCTATGCTTCACAGTTAATGCTATGTTGCTATGTCCTCCGTTAGTGGAACGTAGTACAGCAAAAGGAGTTAAGCATGTTTCAAAGCTTCTTTTATCTAGGTACTAATACCATTCATGAAGTCATAGCCTTACCACAACCCAAAGGCTCAACTTCTATAATATAAACATCTTCATAATTAGAGTTTAATATATGAATTTTGGAAGGATACATATACTCATACCATAGCATGAGACATCAGGGATCAAATCATTAAAGCAACTCTTTACTTGTTATATGTGCACTGATGCTAAGATGATTAAGTAACTTACTCATGGCAAACTGAAGCAGAACCTCAGCTCCATGACTCAAGTCCAATCTTGTGGGTATGGGGGTGGGTGTGGCATCCTTTCTGTGAGGTTAGCAACACAAAGTGTGATGCTATGTCGTAGGGCTACCTTAAGAATTTTAGTTTTAAAAAGAGGCAATAAAGAACATAGAATATGTGTTGAAAATAAAAGAATGGCTTTACAATATTTGCTAAGAAAAGGAGAATGGATAATCAGTATTTACACATCGTATTTTAAATTCTAAGAGTTCTCAGAGAAAGATTCTTTCTGCATGTTGGCAAATTCAAGCCAGCTGTTTTAACTTGGTTATACAAATGTAGGAATCTTTTTCCTAAATATTATGCCTATCATGTAGGCATAATATCTATACAAGCCCAAAGGAAAACTAATTTTCTCTCCTTTGATGATTGTTACAATGGGAAATGTTTGGGTTTTGCTACCATGAGGAAGTGGTATATTACTTATCTATTTCTTCATAACAAACTGATGTGAACTTAATAGGTTAAAGCACCACCCATGCATTAGCTCATAATTCTGCAGACCAGAAACCTTGTACAGCATGGTGGGTCACTGTACAGACTGTCACAAGGTTGAGACTAAGGTGGGATGGTGGAGTTCGCCTCTGAAAAGGCCATAGAAAAACTTCTTCTGTTGTCATTGTTGCTGTCAGATTCTGTTGCTTCCACTGTTAGCACTAGAGACCCATTTCTCCTTCTGGCTATTAGCCTAACACCATTTATAGCACACATTCTTTCCACATTGCTTCTTCCCTTACCAAAGCAGTTATGACGTTTCAAATCTTTCTCATCCTTCTAGCACCTAACTTCGCTCGCCAGATGGAGAAAGTACTTTCTAGTAAAGGGCTCATATCATTAAGGCAGATTCACCCAGATGGTCTCCTTGTCTTAGAATCGGCTTTTTCCTACCTGCAAAATTCATTTGCAGTAGTCCTTTAGGTTAATTTTTATTTGAGTGAAAAAGAGATTCTATGTGTAACATCAGTATTAAGAATCTTCATGAGAGGGGCCTGGCGGGATGGCTCGGTGGTCTAAAGCACCTGCTTGGGAAAGCTTGGGCAGCTTCAGGGACCGCGGTTCGATCCCCGGCACCACATGCTGAGCCAGCCCTGCCTTCAGGGAGGGCTGAGCCAGCCAAAAAAAAAAAAAAAAAAGTGAAAAAACAAAGGTTCTGAAACGAGAAAAAATAAATAAATAAATAAATAAAAATAAAAAGAATCTTCATGAGAAGTGTTGGGAGCTGTAATCAGAAGTCTTCCTCACACGGATGTCATGGTACTACAAGTCCAAAGTCAAGAACAATGCCTCCTTTTTCATAAAGAAATGCTGCTGTCCACCACTAAACATGCTAGGGTTCATTAGGATTATTTTTACTTAGTATGAGTTTAATTCTTGCCTCAGCTTTTTGTATTTCAATGTCTGTAACTTAAACCACCCAGACTTGGAAGGAACCTGGCGTGACCATACATGTACATTTCTTGAGAAAAGTCTATTAGTTTTATCAGATTCCTAAAGGGTTTTAAATTCTCAACCCAATCATGATCCTCTAATTCCAATCAGAATATGACAATAATTGCTTTAGTTTAATTGGAAGCCTACCACTTCCCCCAAACAGGAAACCTGGGGCGTTCATAGAAAGTCTGCATTCTCTTGTTACAACAAAATATCTTAAGTCCATGCCTCAATCACCTCACCACTGAGGCACGATGCCCAAAACCCGCAACATAGAGAAGAAGAGATGTAATTTGGCTTATATGTTCGGTCCATGGTCAGTTAGCTCCAGGCTGAAAGGGCAAGGGGGATGAGGTTAATGGAGGAAAGCTGGTCACCTTGTGGTAACTAGAGAGCAAGGAGAGGAGTAGGGGAGAGACGTGGATATGCACTTCAAGAACACAACTCAAGTGGACCACCTCTTTAGATCTAAACCATAACAGTGGGGTGCTTTACAAGAGCAGTTTATTTAGTTCAAGGTTAAAGAGCCATGGCATCAACATTTGATTGGCTTGGGTAAACTCCTCATGGCACACAGCATCACGTCGTGTGTGCAAATGCGAAGGAAGCCACATGCTGTGAGACGAAGTCAGAAACCAAAGAAGAGCCAGGCTCACTATTTTTCCAACCACCCACTTTTAAGGGAACTAATCCAGCACCACAAGATCTTCTTCACGAGTCCCCTCTAAAGGGGGTACCTCTGTGACCTTTCCCTGGACCCTACTTCCTAAATGCTATACCATCTCAATACCACCACACTAGAAGACAGGTATTAAGTGCATAAACCTTTGTGGGACACACTCAGGCTGTAGCCAAACTTTAGCCCCATGAGGTTTCTTCTTTCCCCCTAAATGTTAGACACAACCCACTTAGTCCTCTTAGTAAGTACCACTCGTATCTGCTTGCTGTGGAATCACCACTACTTGGCCTAGCTGTTCCATTTCTCTGTGACTCTGAAGGCTTCAAGGTCACCACTTTAGTTCATGCCTATGGGCTCCCTGGAAATCACGAAAATAAAATGTGCGATTTTGCAGGAAGAGTGGCTGATCTCTTTGCAACTCCAAATGACTGCTTAATAAATAGAATAACATATCACCAGCAAACGTAATGTAGGCTTGCCAAGAAGGAGAAGACCACATGTGTGCAAGACGGCAAGTTTTAAGCTCATTCTGGCTAGATTTGAATCCTATCTCCAACACTTACAGTGTGTTGTCAAACAAATATGTCTTCTCTGGGGTTTGATTGTCACCTTTAAGATGACATTCATACAAATACATCCTTAGAAGGTAATGGGTGGGATAAATGAGGTAACATGTACAAAATACTTAGAATTTACGCAATAAAAACAAGAATGATTGTTTTATCATCATTGTTATTATAATTTCTCTAATTTTATCAACGTCCTTTTTGTCTAAAACAAAGCATGCAACCACTGGATCTCTGAGAGCTTAGGCTTAATCCCCCAGCGCCCCCCTCCCTTCCCCAAAGTGTCATTCTCAAGTCTGGAATGCAGAGCCACTCTATTTTGGAACATGCTGGAGGGCGGGGGGATGCCTAGCAACCCAAATGCAAAAGAACTAACAATAAATCCACCACTTCCCCCATGTACTTCTCCTGCTGTGGTTCTTTGTAAGACTAGAGTCTTTGATATATGGCATACATCCCTGAGAACTAAATTTAGAAACTGAGTCCCAATCCAGATCATATGCAGCAAAGTAAGTAGGCTTAAAGCCTTGGAAATTCTAGGGTGGACCGAAATCCCATTATTTCATCATTATATAAATGTGGATCACAGCCAGAAATAAACAAGCATCGGGAAGCATCAGTGCTGATGGGATGAAAGGGCGAGGAGTGTGATGCTGAATAGCAAGCGGCTGCAGCAGCTGCCAGGGCTGTGCTGCAGGCTCCACGCGTAGGTGGCACCTCTGTCACTTGATGTAACACAAAGAAGGTTTTTCTCAAGAACACCATGTGAAGAGAAAGCGGCTGTAACCTGAAGCTGTGATTTTAAGAGAAATTAAGGGTCTTACAATAGTACAGTCCTCAGTTCTTCTGGACACGTATGGAGAAAAAGCTTTCACAATGAGATGTGAAGTCTTACATACAGGCCTAATGAGGCAATATAAAAAGAGCCACTCTATTGTAATAAGATACTATATTATTGTCTTTATTGTGTAAAACCCTTAAAACGTCAATATTCCATAATGCCTCAGTAAAGTAATGCAAACATATGTTCTTTTCATGGAGCAATAAGAGCAGTAATTATTGATGATCACAATGTTGGAAGGATAATCATGATGATATTGGAACAGTCACATCCCACCATACTACTCTGGGAAATAAATAATGCCATTCTCCAGTAATAACCCTAGAGTACAATTCTATTCAGTGCAGCAGGGAAGCCCAATCATTCCCTGGGCATCTCAATCATGTGAAATATCCAACAATACCAGGAGGTACTTACTGATGCACAAATACTTGCTTTTAGTGACTTCCACACTCCCAGTGCAATCTGGGAACTTTCTTCAGGTCAGGGGGTTCAACAGCTATTCATTTACCTGTTACTTGCACAAAAATTTGCTACTCCTGCTTACCCCCAAGGTCTGAAGTTTGATCTTCTACCTGCTACCTTTGCTTGTCAAAGAGATACGCTGTAACCAGGTCATTTGAGCCTGCGGTATCGGAACAGGGCAATGCATTTTCCAACCCACCTGAGCACAATGTCTTGCACAGCTATGGGAGATGAACCTGCTCTCTGGGTTTCCCTTACTCTGAAAATGAATCATCATCAGGAGCCTCATTATACTTTTTTGTTGCTTCATTCTAGGGTAATATTACCCTGGATCTTGAGACACATTTTAATCATTATGAGTATTAAAGAAAAGAGTTAAAGCTGGGTGTGGTGGCTCACGCCTGTAATCCCAGCACTCGGGAGGCTGAGGCAGGAGGATTGGTGCGAGTTCGAGACCAGCCTGGGCTACAACAGTGAGCTCAAGGCCAGCCTCAACTGCATAGCGAGACCCTGTCTCAAAAAGACAAAAAAAAAAAAAAATAAAAAATAAAAAAATAAAGAAAAGAGTTAAACCCATTCCCACTCTGCTTACACACTTTCTTCTGTTGTTACCTAAATGCACAAGCAGAACAGACACAATGGAGAAAGACTCTTCCCAGTTCACCCCAGGCAACATTCATATTTTATATACTGAAGGATACATCCAGGGAGAGTGTCTACAGCTGGAACCAAGATCCTCTCATGGCCCCAAATGAAATTACAATAATATAAGAGGTGAAAGCCTGAAACCAAGCAATGCAGAACTTTGCTAAATCAGGTCTGAGTAATGTGTCAAGTATGTGATATGCAGAGGCACAATTCCTCTCCGTTTTGAGCCTTTGGAACTCAAAAATACAAGTTATCTGCTCTAAAACTGCAAAGATAAAACAGACACACCAGTTATAGATACTACAATCTAACAAGAAAGTTAATAGAAGAAAACATTTCCCAGTCCAAAGAAGTTTTGAAATATAGCCAAGGAAACTCAAGTTGGGTGAGAGCTTAGGAATAGTCTGTGACTCCAGGATCACAAGATTCCACTTGAGTGTTACTCTCCTGTGTCTACCAAAAGTACCATATGTTTGCACCTGAGTATTTGTATTGACCTGTTTACTGTTTGTAGAACAGCAGAGACTCAGAAACCTTTCACTTTATTTCCTCTGTTCATTTCAGTAAAAGCCAAAAGGGACAAAAATTTATTTTGTCATATTTTTATTTTATTTATTGTGTTCTATTTGTACATGAGTAATTCATGTAGTTTTTCATCGCCTTTGGACCATTTCCCTATTGGACGAGATCTGTCCCCTTGTCTCCCTTTGTCCATCTTTTATCATTAACTTTGTGCTTTCCCTTACATATGAGATTCTATATGTTATTCAAGCTCTTGTGTTTGATTTATTTCACTCAAGGTTATATATTCTGTGTGCATCCATTTTCCACAAGTGCCTAAAATTTATCATTCTATCTCAATAGTATTCCTTCTAGTCCATGTGTGTCTTCCATGTAGATTGTAGATCAAGTAGGCTCTTGTGCAGATTTTTCCAAAGCCTAAGCAGACTCATAAACTATAGAACTAATTCTTCAAAGAACTCTTTCTGTGACTGAATACTCTGAACTTTTCATCCATCTGAGGTAATTGTGCAGCCTTGCCCCAGCCTTCTTTCAAAAAGAGACTCTTCTAATTTTAGCATCATTTGCAATATGCACAAGCTAAGTACTCAGTAAGTCCTGATTCATTTTTACTTAAAAGCTCTTCCTTCAATTTCTCTCCTCTTATTGTTATATAAGAAGCAATTTGTAAATGTTCACATTTTATTCGAAACAGCAATAACCTGTGCCTTCAACACTTTACTGGGAAATACCTATACTTAATATCAGTATTTATCTCTTATGATCTTTGCTTTCCCCATAACTACAGGATACAAGTTAGATATTTATCCTGCCAATATGAAATAAGGTTTTTCTTTCCTCCAGTTTCCAATAACATGTTATTCATTTATATCTGAACCCTCATTGGCAGTACCCTCCACATCCATATTTCTACTAATAGGTCTTTTGATGACAATTTAAGTGTTGAGGACTTTAGATATTTACCTTTCTTCCCTTGTGTGGCTTACTCTCTTCTAAGTCATAAATAGCAGTCATTTGTAACCATTTTTCTGCTAAAGTTCCATGAAGGTATTGTGTACGACAGCTAATTGTTTTTTTACATCATGCCCTGCAAACTTCTCCCAGTTTCTGTGCATTGGACAATTCCAAAGCTATGATCACAGTTTTAGAAATTTGTTGCAAGAGCACCACACTTTTCTGTGCCAGAACTCTACTTCCTACTACCACAGCAACAAATTATCTCAAATCAAGTAGCTTCAAACACACATTTATTATCTTACAGATTGAGAGGTAAAGAGTCCAAAGTGGGTCTTCCCAGGTCAAAATGAGAGGCTTTTTCTTTTCCCGGAAGTTTTGGAGGCAAATCCAATTTCATGCCTTTTCCACGTTCTAGCCACTTGTATACTTTGGTTCAGTGTATCCTTTTATTTTCAAAGATATCATTGACCAATCAAGTCTTTCTCATAGTATAATCTGATTCTGACTCTATTACCTCTTCCTGCCTATATGAAGTCCTTTGGGATAACAATGGGATTGTCCAGATAATCCAGACAATCTCTCCCTCTCAGAGTCAGCTGAGTAGCAACTTTGTATAACCCCAGCTCCCAAGGTTTGGGGGCCATTGTTCTGCCTGCTTCACTTATATTATCTAGATCCTCTCCACAGCATGAGTTTGATATTATTATTATCTTAATACTGCAGATACAAAAGACTCAGAAATTGAGTTACATTTCCAGAGGAAGAGTGTCAGAGTCCATTTAGTACTACAGCTTATGTTTCTAAGTATTCTTAATTTAGACAGACCCAACTCCCATCTTAAACACTATACTGAGGATATTTTCAACATTCGATTGCATAGTTTTGTAAAGCCTGAGATGTACTAGTGTTTCTGCTTGTGCTTAAGTTAATGAGATTTAAGCATGTATGCCTACACCTCGAATTGCTAGCGTACAGAGTCGCTTGTTCCTCTTGGATCGAATGCTGCAGTGAGCTGGTGAGCTCTATCTCAGGTGCAGGAAGATTCTGCCCTTAGCTGATGATGAGATGAACAGACATCTGAATTCAGGATGTGAGAAGACAGAATGGATTTGTGAAAAATAAATTGGCCAAAGCACCAGTTTTGGTGAAAGTGAATCTTCTGAGTCTCTCTTTTTATTGGTCTTCTTTGTACCCATTAGGAGAGCTCCTGGAAACCACTACGAGTTATATAAGATATTACCATTTTGCATAACTTTCCTCACAACTTTTTCTTGTACAATTTTTTTATAATATTACCTATTTGGTACAGGTTCTCACTACACAGCTCAGACTCATTATGATCCTCCTGTCTCAGCTTCTCCAGGGCTAGGATCACAGGCGTGCACCACAACGCCCATTTTCAGTGGCCTGCACAGTGCACCTGAGGTTCCGGGGCCAGCATAGCATATAGTACTGGGGATCAAACATGGGCCCTTGCACTTGCCAGGCAGGCCCTTAGACAGCCGAGCTATCTCCCCAGCCTCATCTTGTATAACATTTTTTTTTGAGGAGGAGCAGTTATAGTAAAAAATAAATGTTAGGAGTAAGCTAATTTTTATCACCAGTAAAGTCACCATTGCACAGCTCACAGAATGTACACAGTGCACAAAAAGAACAAAACACAAATTAGTGATGAAAAAAACTTCATTCAAAATTCAAATTTTCAATACTCAAACAAAAATAGGTAAAATTGATTTCAAAAAAATATCTTCAACTAGAGTATAAAATAGTATTAAAACAGAAAAACTACAAGAATTTCACTTAACAAAATGATATAAATTTTATAGTATCTAGTTATTCATATTACCAGATATATGCATGCAAAATTGGAAGAAGAAAGAAATATATAAGAAATTGGGAAGAGGAAAGAGGAGAAACAATCCTTTCCTCGGCTGATGGACATCTTGGTTGTTTCCAAGATTAATCTATGGCAAATTGTGGTGCTATAAACATGAGCATACATATATCACTGTAGTAGGTAGTCTTCAGTTCTTCTGGAAAAATATCAAGGAGAGGAAAAGCTGGGTTGAATGAAACCTCCAATTCTACCTTTTTAAGGTATCTCCACGATGATCCCATAGTGGTTGTGCCATTCTACATTCCCACCAACCCTGAAGAAGCATCCCTTTCTCTAAACAGCCTCTCCAGCATTTACTGACTGATTTTTTGGTCCTACCCATTATTTCTGGGGTAAGATGGAATCTTAATGCTGTTGTACTTTGCATTTCTCAAATGACCAATGATGATGAATGTTTTTCATATATTTAATTATCATTTTCATCATTTATTTGTCTATTTGATACAAGGTATCACTATGCAGTTTTGTTTCCCTCTCTTATCTAGTTGTTCTAGCTAATATTTCCAGAACTATATTAAATTGGAGTAGAAACAATGAAAATCCTTGTCTTGTTCCTTATTGTAAAGTAAAGGCATTCAGTTTTGCCCATTTAGTATGACATTGTCTGTTCATTTGTAACAGATGGCTTTTATCAGATTCAGATAAAGACCATTTATTTCAATTTTCTGTAGGGTTTTATCATAAATGAGTGTTGTACTTTGTTAAAGCCTTCTTTTGCATCCCCTGAGATGATCATGTGGTTTTCGTTCTTGGCTATATTGATGTGGTGTATTACATTTATGGATTTGCATATTTTGGACCATCCCTGCATTCCTGGAATGAATCCCACGTGGTCATAATGTATAATCTTCTTTATGATTTGCTGCTTCTACTAGTATTTTATTGAGGATCTTTGCATCCATATTTGTTAGAGAAACTGTCCATAGTTCTCCTTTTAAGTTGAGACTTTCTCTGGTTTTGGAATCAGACTAACATTTGCCTCCATAAGTGAGTTTGGAAGAATTACTTCCCTTTCAAATTCATTGAAGAGTTTGAGAAGAGTTGACATTAACTTTTCTCTAAATTTCTTGTAGAATTGATCAGTAAATCCATTGAGACCTGGGCTTTTCTTTGTTGGTAAGTTTTTATTACATTTTTAATTTTGTGTCTAATTACTGGGTTGTTCACAGCTAGTATACCTCAGCTTTGACATTTCATAAGTATCTAGGAAACTGTAATTTCCTCTCTGTTTTCCATTCTGTATGAGTAAAGATTTTGGAAGTAGATATTGATGATCTTCTGTATTTCTCTAGGGTCTGTAGATATCTCATCTTTTTCACTCTTTATTACATGAATTAGGTTTTTCCTTCCTTTTTTGATTAAGTTTGTTAGATACTTACCAATTTTATTTATTATTTCAAAGAACCAACTCTTTCATTCATTCATTCATTCATTCTTTATGCTGTTTTCTTTATCTCCATGGCATTAATTTCTGCTCTAATCTTTGTAATTTCTTGCCTTTGGGTTTTGGGCTTGACTTTCTCTTTTTCTAGAAGCTTAAAGTACAGCATAAGATTATTTATTTGGGTTTATTCTGTTTTCCTAATGTGTGAATGTACCGCTATAATTTTTTTCTCTTAAGACAGCTTTCAAGGCCAGCAAGATGGTTCAGTTGTCTAAATCACCTGCTTAGGAAAGCTTAGGCAACCTCAGGGACCAAAGTTCATTCCCTGGCACCACATGCTGTGCAAGTCCCAGCCACAGGGCATGCTGAGTCAGCCATAAAAAAAATGACAGCTTTCATTGTATCCCACATGTTTCAGTATATTGTGTCTGTAATTTTGTTTGACTGTAAATATTTTTTAATTTCTTCTTTAATTTTATGTGTGACCCACTGGCTGTTAAGAAGGCTGTTACTTAATTTTCCTGTGTTTATGGTGTTTCTGCAGTCAATAATTCCCAGTTTCATTGTACAGTGGTCAGATAACATGCATGGGTTAATTTTAATTCCCTTTCATTTACTCAAGCATGCTCTGCGTGCTAGTATACAGTCTATTTGGAGAACAGCCCATGTGCAGCTGAAAAGAGTGTGCACTGTGTTGTTGCTGCATGATACATTCTGTAAAAGTCTAATAAGCCCATTTCTGCACAAGTTTGGTTTAGTTCTATTATTTCTTTCCTGATTTTTTTTTTTTGCCTAGTTGATCCATCACTTTCTCACAATGGTATGTTAAAGTCCCCATTTACTGTAATATTAATCATTTTAATTTTTGTGTCTATTTAAAGTTGTCTTATGTACGATCCTCCTACACTGGATGTGTATGTATATATATATATTATTGTTAACTCTTCCTCTTGTAGTTTTTCCTTAACAAGTACGTAATGACCTCTTTATCTTTGATTTTTGGTTTGAGATTCATATTATCAGCAATCAGAATAGCTACCGCTGCTTTACTCTGTTTTCCTGTGGCATGGAGAACTATTTTCCATCCTTTGTTGGTCTCTTTTATTGTTTTTGATGCTGTGGTTGTTTCCATCTCTTTCTAGAGTATCTGTCAGTACTCTCTGTAGGCTTGGTTTTGTGGTGATGAATTTCTTCTGTTGTTTTTTATCATGGAAGGTTCTTATCTTGCCACTGAATATGATAGATAGTTTTGTAGGGTAGTCAATCTGGGTTGTAAGTTATTTTCTTTCAGGACCTGAAATACTTTACTCCAAGTTCTTCTTGATTTGATACTTTGTGCTGAGAAAATTCCCATGATTTTGATGGGCTTTCCACTGCAAATGATCTGTTTCTTTTTTTTTGTCTTTTTGAGACAGGGTCTTGCTATGCAATTGAAGTTGACCTTGAGCTCACTTTCGTAGCCCAGGCTGGTCTGGAACTCGCACCAATCCTCCTGCCTCAGCCTCCCAAGTGCTGGGATTACAGGCGTGAGCCACCACGCCCGGCTTCTATCTGTTTCTTCTTTATAGCAGCTTTTTCTTTAATGGCCGGCTCAACCCGCCCTGGAGGTGGGGCTGGTGCAGCAAGTGGCGGTGGGGATTGACCCACAGTTCCTGCGGTTGGCTAAGCTTTCCTAAGCAGGCACTTGAGACTGCTGAACCATCTCACTGACCCTATAGCAACTTTTAATATTCTATCCTTTTGCTGAATTTCTGAGCTCTTGATTATTATTTGTCTGGGTGTATGTTTACTTTGATTATGGCTGTTTAAATTTCTGTATGCCTTGCTTACTGTATGTCAGATTCTTTTCTCAGGTTTGGAAGTTTTTCTGTGAGGACTTCCTCAAATAGTCTTTTATTTTCATTTGTGCTGTCTCCTACTGTTTCATTGATACCTGTTATTCTTATGTGATTTTTCTTTGCATTGTCTTGTAGCTGCTGAATTGGTTATTTCCTCATTCCTTATTAGTTTTGAGAGATCTTTCTCTTGACATTCATTAGCTGCACTGCTGTCTTTGACATCTGAAACCCTGTCTTCAGTGTAGCTCAAGCAGCTTTATTAGCCTTTAATGGAATTCTTAGTATCTTGTATGTGTGTTTGAATCTGTCTCATGCATTGTAATTCTTTCCCATGTTGTTCATTCAGTGTATCCATCATTCTTCTATTCTCCTCTGTTTTTTTTTTTTTCTTAATCTATGTCTTTTTTAGCTGTGCTGAGCAATTTTTTCATGATTATTGCCATTTCTTTTTGGACATGAGAGATTATTTCTGATCTGATTTCACCTATAGTCTATTGGACGTGTTTCTTTACTTTGGTTGCATCATTTCAGAAATTTCAGGTGTATCATTTCCAAATTCTTGTACGTCTTTGTCCCCTGGATTTGTTCTGAGTGGACTAGAGGGTTGAGATTGCCTTTTGCTCCCATGTGTTGGCCTTTTGAGGCTCCCAACAATCACCCAGAGTTAGAAAGGGTGAAAGAGTGGTGGTGCATGAGTCAGTACAGTTTCTGCGAGAGTCAGAGCAAGATAGGTCTCACAAAGACTCTCGCTGCTAGTACAAATGACTGTCTGTTACTCACCAAAGCTTTAGTGTAGGTGATGGGTGTGGGCCATATTCACTAGTATCCCATGGGCCACCTAGAATCCTTCTAGGTTCTTAAAAGTTTGGACCAGTGCCAGCACAAGCTCCACTTGCATGTTGGGAGAGAAGGGACGTAGATTACCAGAGTCCCTCAGGCTACTCAGAGTCCTCCAAAGTTCTTCAGTGGTTGGCCTGCACACACTGGGCCTACAGATTGCAGTTTGCCAGAGACCCATGAACCACCCAGAGTCCTCCTAAGTTCTTACAAAGTTGGATCTGAATCAGCATAAGCTCCACACTTGCATGCTGGAAGCCAAGGATCAGATTTTATGAGAGTCCCATGGACCACCCAGAGTCCTTCTAAGTTCTTGGCAAAACTGATTTTTTTCTTTCTTTTTCTTTTTCTTTTTGTTTTTAACAGGGTCTCACTATGCAGCTCAGACTCGTGGTGATCCTCTTGTTTTCTGTCTCCCTACTGCTGGTATTACAGGAGTGTGCCACCACGCCTGGACTCTATCGCTAGCTCAGTACACCAGGAGTGGAACTGGCACGGCATACTGTGCCAGGGATCAAACCATGGCCCCTGTGCTTACCTAAGCCAGAGCTTAGTCCACTAAGCTACCTTACAAGGCCAAAATTGATTTTAAAATAGAAATTTTAAAGAAGAAAAACCTTGCCTGAAAAATTGAATATTTTGCTTCACTTTAAAAAAAAACCTTGAAGGGCTGGGGAGATAGCTCCAAGGCACAAGTGCCTGCTGGGCAAGTGCAAGGTCGTGAGTTCGAACTCTGGTCCCACCACAAAAAAATAAATAAATAAATAAATAAATAAATAAATAAATAAAATTTAAAAAAACCTTGAGTTGCATTATGAAAATAATTATCTCTCTCAGAAATACAGGTAAGCAGAAGATATATATATATATATATATATATATATATATATATCCCCAATGACCATTTTATTTACCCTTTGCTAAGTTTCCTAAAGATCCTCTTTTACATTATACATTATAAATATACATATATATGATAATTATATGTAACTCATATCAGCCTCATACTTTATTTTACTAATCAACTTAAGTCTATCATGAACAGTTTAGGTCAAGATATAGATTTCCAAACAGGGATGTTAAAGATTACATGACACTCCATTGTCTAGACAAGTTGTAATTTTGCTTAAAGATTCACATTGTGCATAAAATCTTATTTACTGGTAAACTGACATTGCGTAGGAGTGGGGGAAAATCTGTGTATAACACACAGCATCCTTTCACCTACTTTTTTTGCCGACTGTACTGACTCATTTTTCTGAATTAAGCTGTTTTAACAAAAAATTTTAAACTGATGCTGAGCTTGAGAAAGTCCTTTGGCTGTTCATTTCATCATATCAAAGTTAAAATTAGTGCTGGAACATGCCCTTGATGAGAAGGAAAACAACTTCCTGTTAACTCAGGACAGAAAATGAAAGAGCTCAGTAAAGCAGGTTGAGGAGGGAAAGAAAAAAAAAAAAAAAAAGCAAATACAGGTGATCAATTAACTAGGAAATACCATCACTGTTCTGAACATGCCAAGTTCTTATTCATTTGAATTAGGAAAACAGTACTGGCTATAATAATCTGGAGAACATTATATACTCAAGCAAGGTATTTCCAAACCAAACTCATTCATGTTGGATGCAAATGCCGGTGGCAGTAACATTGCCCTAATCCAAATGATAAATTGATCTCAATGAGTTATCTATCTTAAATTTTAAGGACACATTATAACCTTCACCATTAGAAGCCTCTGGACTGTGGAGCTCCAGGATAAATGTGTTATTGTGTACTGAAGCAAGTTTTAAGTGATTAACTGCTTTCCTTGTTAGATCATTACTTTAGCCAAATGATGTCCAAAAGCTTGATCTCTCTTTTAATTCTACCAGAAATATAGATACTCTGCTAAGATGGGACACCCTACCTTCAAAACCATTTTTTTGAGAAGTTAGTCATTTTCTCTAAATATAAATGATCAAATTTTTTTCTTATATACAAGCTTTATATTTTCTTTGACTTGTACATAGTTCTTACAATTTGGATGCCAGAAATACAAAGATGGAGAGAAAAAGTAAATCTTTCAACCAATGATTCTAGAAGTTATGCTAATGCCCGACACATAGCAGCTGCTCAATAATAACTAAATAGAAAGAAAGAAGGAAAGAAAAAGAGAAGGAAGGAAGGAAGGAAGGAAGGAAGGAAGGAAGAGAGAAAGGGAGGAAGGAGATACAGAATGATGGACGAGTTCTCTGCCCTTAATAACTGACTGCTTTTTGTGGAATTGTAGAAAAACTCAGGGACTGCAAAACAAGACTCTAAGCTTTCTGTAGTTTGCCCCTAAGTATCCCAAGTCTGGGAAAGTTTCTTTTCCTTCTGGGGCCTTAATTTCCCCACCAATAAAATGCAGGATTTGTGTCTTCGAGCTGTTTACAGTTTAAGGACGCTATGAATAACACTTTACCCACAAAAGTGGTCATTTGGTTGCCATAGCTGCCTTGTGCAGACACGGTCTCCGATGTCAGGAACCCAACACACCTTTCTCTCTGTTGGTCTTCTGTACTGGAAAGATATCATCCCTGAGGATCATTATTTCTTCTTCCCAACCCTTAACCTGAGGATAAATACTGCTTTCTCTTTCTGGCCTTTCCTTGCCCTTTCTCTTTCTTCCTTGATGAGAGGGAAAATGGCTAGTTACATTGAGCCTAGCTGCACAGCACAGTGTGTGGAGTTCCAAGTTAGGGAACAACTAAAATGTAAGATTTTTTTTTCGGTGAAATAGATCCTGTGAGTGGCTCCATTGTGTTAGACTGACTCACTGTTTTCTGTTCCATAAATCTGAAATCTAAATTGGATTTAGGTAAATGGTTTGGATTCCTGGACACAGCAGAAGAAAATACAAAGCTCCAGTCTGTATTGCAGGGTGATGAGTGTGAGAGCGCTAATATTGCTTTCCTGTTTGGGTTTCGCTTCTGGGCTCCCATTAAAAACTTCTTGTATGACAATTACTACCTTTTGCTTTTTCAAAATGCTACAGATCCTATTTAGTCAATAGATCACATCCTGCAAGGTTGCAACTCCTTTTAAATATTGCATTAATCATTTATATGTTGCACAAGGTGAGTTATTAGTTCAGCAACAGAATGGTTTTTCCCCTTGGCTCTTTTTATTTCTTCTCTTATTGTTACAGAAAAGCCAAACCAATACTTCATGATGGACACTGATGTCATTTCCTTAGGGTTTAAAAGACGTTCATATGTGCCCACTAGTCATTCAGTGCACTATGCTGTAAAGGCATTAGCTCACCCCTCCCCAGCCACACACATCAAGGACATGGCCTTGTGTGCTGGGATTTTAAGGATAAACAGCTGAGGAGATTCGCCCCGGAGCTAGAGTTGATCAGTCAGCTGTGCAGACTGGGAAAAGTCACTGAGCCTCTCTGTGTCTTTTTGTTTTGTTTTGTTTTGTTTTCCAATTTAAAGGCGTCATTAAAAAAAGTTCTGAAACTCTGATGTGATGATCAGATTATTCACTATCCAAAATATTTCAGAGAGAGAAGAAAAGAGAGACAGTATGTGTGTGTCATGGACACATATCACATTGTAAATTCTATTCAACAGAGTATACTGGTGTACAGTCTACAGGAGAACAATGGATACAGAGCAGTGTTTAAAAATTGGGTTCATAGGATAAATGCCCTGTTCTTTGAAGTAGATATCTTTAGCTCATATCCTGTTTTTTGTAATTTATGATGATGTTCAATGAATCATTTAAATCATCTTTCAATTCCCTTCCTTGTAAAACCAGTATATGTGTTTCTAGTTAGTGACGGGAATCGGGCACCTTGTCAGCCTTGTGAAATACTTGCTTATGTCACCCTGTCTGACTGGACACATCACAATGCACCGATTATATGACTCAGTACCTCCACACTAAAACTTCCTGTGGCACTATTGGTATCTTTACTTCTTTGGGCATGTGAATGGCTTTCTGTGGTGAATTACTGGGCTGGTATGTGATTTCCAACCTTCTACCCTGCTGAGTTCCTGTGAGGAAAAAACCTCAGTGATAAGCATAAACAATTTGTCATGGCTTATAAAGGTCTTCTCCATGTGACAACTACTTTTGTCATTCTAACTGTTGAGTAAGACATTTCACTGCTTTCATTCATATCATTTTCCCCATAAGAAGATCTAGAATTTGACTAGTTAGTGGGGTAAGCTAAACGGGAAAGTTATATTTTCAATCTAGATCTTAATCATGCTTAATTCTTCTTTTGAGGTCTTACACTAGAGATGTTATATGATATTTACACGTGTGAATCTGGTTTATTTCACTTATGAATATATCAAGTTGCATCCACTTATATATGAAGGCTTCAAGTTTATTATTCTTTGTGTGTGTGTGGAACTGAGGATCAATCTCAGAACCTTACATTTGCCAGGCACTTGTGCCCCTGAGCTATCTCCCTTGCCCCTGAGTTTATCATTCTTTATAGCTGAGTAATATTCCATTGTATAGAAACACTACAACTTTTTTATCCATTCCTCAGGTGGCAGGCATTTTGGTTGTTTCCAAGATTTGGTGATCACAAATTGTGCTGCTATAAACATGTGTGCACAAACATCACTATGACATGTTTTCAGTTCTTTAGGGGAAATTCCCAGTAGGAGGATAGTTGGATTGAAGGAGATTTCCAGTCCTAGTTTTTTAAGTAGTCTCCACAACAATTTTCATAATGAATCCACCAATCTGCATTCCCACCAGCAGTGGAGAAGGGTTCCTTCTTCTCCACAGGCCTCTGTTGTTGGTTGATTTCTTTATGATAGGCATTTTTTTCTGGGGTGAGATGGTATCTCAGTGTTGTTTTAATTTGCATTTCATGAATGGCTAGTGATGTGGAGCATTTTTTGATGTATTTATTAGCTTCTATGATTTCTGCTTCTGAGAAGTATGTGTTCATCTCAGATACCCATTTCAGAATTGAGTCTTTAAATTTGGGGACCATAATGGTTTTAGTTCTTTATAAATTCTAGACAGAAGACTTTTGTCTGAGTGTTTATTAGTTAAGATTTTTTTTCGAAATTCATGGATTGTCTTTTCATTCTGTTGATAATTTATAACACAGTTAAATGGAAAGTGAGAACTTAAGGATTAAATAACGAAGAGAGACCAAGGAGAAAAGTTAAGAAAGGACAAAGCCATATATATATATATATATATATATATATATATATATATATATATATATATATGATGGTTAAGGCAATGGTCTTAAGAATCACCACCAGGTTTTTGAAATTAGCAGAAAATTGGTAGAATTCTGACCCTGACTAACTATGTATGATGATATCTCTGAACTAAGCACCTACACTGAGGATAGCAATGTATAATGTATAATACTAAAACCATGCTTGGAATACCTGTTATTCTGGTCTTCTAAATGTATACTGCTTTAAATATCACATCAATTATTGCTATACTCTCTCTCAAATAAGTGTTTGTTTTTTAAAAAGATAATAAAAGAAAACGAGAAACAAGAATTACCTTGCTACAATGTTGTACATGGTTAGATTTATAAATTTATGTGTAAAACTATGTAATGGTTTTTTCACATTCCACAGGGATTCAATGTTTAAAATATCAATGATTGTTGGAAAATACCTGTTTTATATTATGCCTAAGGCATTTGGTATTCAGAAAGTGATGTTAAGCTCAACTGCTTCTTGTTATACAGTGATAGTATCATTAAACTTCTCAATAGTTAACAACTTGTTTATAGACCAAAAATTAGAGAAAAAGAAAGGTTACAAGGATAGCCAATATTTTGGCCTTAGCCCTTCAAGATCAGTGAGAACTCAGGACATAAGAGAACATGTGCTGTGACATTTTGTAACTCAGTGGTGTCCCAAATTTTCTGTTTAAGGAGATTATAGGACCATAGAGGAAAGTGATTAATGGTGTATAGTGTGACTAAGGAGAGTCACCTAGAGAGAAAACATTCTGACAGACTTTTACGGAGAGCAAATTGGTCAAGTAATGTCTGTTATTCATCCAGATGGCTGATATTGACAAAAGATCTACAAAACGCTGTACATGGTTTCGGGGTAAATCCTGAGGGAACCTGCCTGACCTTGTCAGATACAAAACTTATGTTTTATTCTAAAGATTTTGTTTCATCTTGGTCTTAACCATCCAGCAGAAAAGTCTAACCATGAGGTGTAAAAGTAAATCCATATTAATATACTGAGTTGTAAAAGGTTCAAATAAACAACTTCTGACATTATGGAATATTGGGCTATATTGGGTTATTTTGCTGAATTCACACAACTACAATATTTTAATGGCCATGGAACACCCATCTCTGACCAAAAAAAATGGAATATAAATTAAGGACCATTTTGTAGCAAAATATTAAATATATATATATAATAGTTGGGATAGATATATAGCTACTTTCTCTTAGTTTAATGAGAAGAAAGATTTGTAATAATAATGTTTAGACAAGATATCATGTCTTCATCTTGTACTCTGAATAACTACTATAAAAAATGCAATGTATTAATTAGTATAACTGTCCTATTGACCTATTTTGAAGCTGTTTCATTGCTATTTCTTTCACATTAAAATTAATTTTAAAAATAAAAATTAAATTAACCATGATTTATGCATCACTTGTGATTTATTTTTTCATTATGTACCTATGCCTTTGTGGAAAAAACTACGAGGTCTATTGTAAGGTACTATAGGTACCTGTTGTTATAGTTTGGGAAATTCCATGAAGACAACTGCATACACTTATAATACATGACATAACTTATTAGTTAGGTTTTTCATTATTGTATTTGTTATTTCTTCTCTGTTGAAGACAGAGCCAAACTTAAAAGCAATAACAGGGAAAAGCCAAAGCTGTGATTCCTAATTGGGTGAAAGGATTTGATAGAAAAAAAACTGAATTGGTTAGTCTGTGATTGATATTGTTATGTCTGATTGATCCTTTCAGTGTTTGGATTGGGTTTAAATGCAACCTGTTCTGTGGTCAAAAAGTCCAAAAGAAAGTACAAAGGTCACTATCTTTCCTGGACCTGTGTAGTTCCTTATTCAGTATAGACCTGAAGCAGTACTTCTACAAAGGGAAAACTACAAAGGCATCCTTTGCTGAGTAAGAAGAGCAATGCACAGTATTCATTACTTTAAAAGAGAGTATTAAACAATTGAGGAAGGCTTGGGTAAAAATGCGTTAATGATAATTTTCTTTGATATGAAAATATTATGAATGAAACATATTTATTTGATAATTTTAATTCCCTTCCCTCAATGGCTCCCAGAAATGATTGTTAGCAGATACAATGGAAGTGACTATCTTACTGCTTAGCTTACTCGACTGAAACTATGGTTAAAAGAAAAAGACTTTGAGCCGGGCGTGGTGGCGCACGCCTGTAATCCCAGCACTCGGGAGGCTGAGGCAGGAGGATTGATGCGAGTTCGAGAGCAGCCTGGGCTACAAAAGTGAGCTCAAGGCCAGCCTCAACTGCATAGCGAGACCCTGTCTCAAAAAGACAAAAAAAAAAAAAAAAAAAAAGAAAAAGACTTTGGATCTTGTAATGTCTCTATTAGAATAGCTATCATTTACTGCACAAATGACATTATGAATGCATTTTGTAAGTATTTGTGCTAATGTCACAGGGGCAATTGTCATGTGCTGCTTTGGCAGATAAGGAACTTCTGTGAGCCTGACTGTGGGAACAATTCCTACCCTGAGCAAAGCATCACCTGGTTAAGGAGGCAGAGATTATTTCAGCAAAAATTCACCTCCACCTTGTATAGAGGGGTTTTGGCTCACATTCATTTCTGCCGCTGACCACTCTGCTATAGTACCTGTAAGAACATTTGAATGTCCTTTTTGAGTTTCTCATAATTATACCATGACTGCTTTACCTCTAAGATGGTTTTCATATTCAAAACAATTTTCTTATGAGATTTCTACAAGAAATTAAGAAAAGTAGCTCTCACCTTGTTCCTGTGCACCCACCAACAGCCATTCTTCCTGTACAGCCAGCAGCAATCCAGACAAGATGATGATGGTTGAAGTGAATGGATTTGGCTGTATTGGATGCCTGGTCACCAGGGCTGCTTTTAACTCTGGCAAGGTGGATGTTCTGCCATCAATGACCCCTTCATTGACCTCAATTACATGGTCTACATGTTCCAGTACAATATCATTCAAAGCAGGTTCCATGGCACTGCCAATGCTGACAATAGGAAGCTTATTATCAATGGAAAGGACATCACCATCTTCGAAGAGCAAAATCTTGCCAACATCAAGTGGAGTGATGCTGGTGCTGAGTATGTGGTGGAGTCCACTGGTGTCTTCACCACCATGGAGAAGACCAGGACTCACTTGAAGAGTGGTACCAGAATGGTCATCATCTCCATCCCTTGCACTTGTGATGGGTGTGAATCACAAGAAGCACAACAAGATTGTCTGCAACACTTCCTGTACTTAGCTAAGCTCCATGACAACTTTGACATCATGGAGCAACTCATGGCCATGCCATCACTGCCACCCAGAAGACTCTGGACAGCCCCTCTGGGAAGCTGTGGCATGATGGCTGCAGGGCTGCCCAGAACATCATCCCTACATCCACTGATGCTGCCGAGGCTGTGGCAAGGTCGTCCCAGAGCTGAATGGGAGGCTCACAGGCATGGCCTTCTGTGCGCTCACTCCCAGCATGTCAGTGGTGGATCTCACCTGCTGCCCAAAGAATGCAGCTAAATATGATGACATCAAGAGGGTGGTGACGCAGGCATCCGATGGTCACCTCAAAGACATTCTGGGCTACACCAAGGGCCAGGTTGTGTCAGTGACCTCAATACTGACTGACACTCTTCCAACTTTGATGCTGGGGCTGGCATTGCCCTGGATGACCACTTTGTCAGGCTCATTTCCTGGTATGACAGTGAGTTCAGCTACAAAAACAAGGTGGTGGACCTCAGGGTCCACATGACCTCCAAGGAGTCATGAGCCCCCTCAGCACAGCCCAGCAAGACTAGTGGGATGTAGAGGTCACGTTGTGGAAGTCGCTGCCCTACTCAGCCCCAACACTGAGAATCTCCTCCTCACAGCTTCCGCCCCAGTCCCCCTAGAAGGGAAAGGGCTTAGGAAGCCCTGGTTTGCTGCCATCACAAACCAATGATAAAACCCACTGTACCTCTATCCCCTTCAAAAAAAAAAAAAAAAAAAAAAAGAAAGAAAAGAATCCCTTCTCAACCAACTTTTGGAGTCCCTTCATTAGCTAGAATTAATACCATTGCCATACTTAGAGGTAAAGGATTTTGAAAGAAAAAAAAAGCTCTAGATTTTTGGCTTTGAAAAGAATATTTTAAATGGCCTTATAAAGGTTCATTTTGATAAAAATTGGACTACTTTGTTTACTATTTTTTTCAGCTGTGACTTCAGCCTGTATGATAGAGCAGAGTCACATGAGCTCAAAAGGCTCTGGAGAAGCTATAGCCTAAAATGGTTGAATATGTTCTGAATTGGGAGCTGGAAACTCATTAGCTTTTCAAATTACCCCTAACTGGTCTCAGATTAGCTCTAGATTTAATCATTGCCCAAACTCTGACAAGTATTTCTGACTCAATTTACAAACTGTGACATTCCCCCTAAAATGGTGAATTAAATGATAAATAAAAATGAGGAGCCCACTTATTATAAAGAAAACATGTTTTATAGTTGTTATAAATAAATAACTCCATATAATTGTTACAGGCTCAATTAAAAAGAGAATTAAATATACATGTGCCTAGAAACTGTGTCTAAAAGTTGTTCTGTGATAGAAGGGGAAACTAGAAGGTTTGGAAAAATCTGTGTTACCTGTAGATCTCTCTCTCTCTCTCTCTCTCTCTCTCTCTCTCTCTCTCTCTCTCTCTCTCTCTCTCTCTCCCTCGCTCCCTCATCCTTCTCCTGATCCAAGGTTATCTTATCTCCCTGGATACTGTCTTTTTCCACAATCAAGTAAATCCATTCGTTGGAACCTCTGCTGCCCAATTCTAAAGGGAAACAAAATGAAAAGCTAGTTTAGAGTTGACAGATGGTTGGGATTAGAGAGAGAGAAAGAGACAGACAGACAGACAAAGACAGAGACACAGAGACTTGCCAGGCAGGCACTTAGACCACTGAGCTGTCTCCCCAGGCCTGATTAATCCCATTTTTAAAAAACTCTTTATGGCAGTACCCAGGCACATTTACAAAATAGCTATACTAAGCAACAGTTAAATTTAAGCACAAAATTAACTACCATAGCAAAAATTGGGAGCTTGAAAACAAATCAAGTAAATATAAAGTGCAGATTATTATGTTATAATTTTCCTGTTATAGGAACTCACATGTTACATGTATCTCCTAAGGGAGCATAGACAAAATTAGCAGGTCAGCAGCCCAACAAGCTCAAAAAAATTGTGGAAAATGGGTCCCTATTGCATTAAGTCTTTAAGGTTTGGGGAGGTTAACTAAAGAGAAATATGACATAGTCAAAACTCAATTATTTTCACTGCTATCTAAATCTACATTGAATAACACTACACTTTTTAAAGAATCAATTCAATTCATTTTTCTATAAATTTTTGAGTGGCTTACAATTTATTGCTGTTAAGAAAAATACCACTTATGAATATTTAAATACATACTTCCAATTATATAAATCCAAGAATTTCTCTGGGATATCATTTTACAATAGAATTGCTATTGTAAAGTATACATTTTAAATTTGACTACCAAATAAACTGGTGATGAAGTGACTTTGTAAAGCATAAGCTGAGCAGGGACTAAGCAGTTAAACAAAACAGGATATGATTTGTAATTATACTAATTAAGAGCAAAAAATGTCATCCAAGAGAACACAAAGAAAGGAAAAAGCGAACAACAAATTGAGAAAAATTGTTTATCAATGTTTCTCTGAAAAAGACCTGGCATACTTAACACACAAAAGATTATGTATTGGTGCAAAAATATAAACAATTCATTAGGGAAAAGTATATGGACAAATATATCATGGAAAAAATTACATATAAAATGAGACTCATTTTAGTTCCCATTGGAATGGAGCAGCAGAGGCTCCAGTGAACTGGCCCACCTATTGCAAACAAAGCCAGTGTCCAACGAAAGAAGATAACCTTGGACCAGGAGAAAGTATGGGCCTGACTAGCAGTGCTAACCCCAAGAAAAGATTCAGCTACTGTAAACCACAAAAGCAGCATGGGATTTTAACTCCAAAAGTGACTACTTCCTGGCAGACAAGTATTGGAGAAGAAACCCAGTACAGTGCCCACCATATTCATGGAAGCGTTTAATCAGGCATCACTTTGGGAAGGGGCTGCTTAAAATGGAGACAGAGAACAACTTCTTTTCAGGCTTTCCAGTTCTACCCTCCCACAGTGATTGAGTGAGGGAAAAAAAAAAAAAAAAACACAGGAGATAGCCTGAGAGAGGGCACAGGAAAATATAGATTCTCTGAGATATTTAAGCTGAGGCCAGGAAGGACACAGGCCCTGAGTTCCATTTTGAGAAACTAGGCCCGATGAATGTAGCTTTTAGAGAGGGCTGAATCTGAATATGTTTGTATTAGCTCCAACAATATGTTTAAACCCCTGCCTCACAGCGTCTTTCCAACAAAGAGAGCTGATTGGCTTTCCCCACTTAGCAACATAAGTAAAGGCCCAACTCAGCTTGAACAGTTGCCTTAGTATGGGGTGAACAGATAGGCATATGGAACAAAAAAGAGGGTCTCATAAACCCACAGATGAAAACATTAGCTGAAGAAAATCATGACTTTCATGATTCCAAAACTAAAGATGTGAGAAAGAAACCACTCAAAAGTCCTTGAAGACATAGACATAGGCAAAATAGAAAAAAAAAAAATTGTAATGTGTTAAGTACATGGCCCCAGGAGTATAATCATTATGTGATTCAAATATGAACTAAAAAAAAAATTGAAAAAATATAAATTTAGCCTTATACATTCAAAAACAACAAATCTGGAATTGAAATGATAGCACTAAAACTACAAACACTGGCACTGATTCTGATGCTAATAATGTAAATTAATACCACAGTAATACCTATCGTTTTGGCAATATACGCCAAAAATCCCTTGAAAGGCATATTTTGCCACTTGTGGTAGAACCTGCTATATAGTCCTAGCACTCAGGAGGCTGAAGCAAGAGGACTTCTGTGCTTTCAGGGCCAGCCATGACTACATAAGAAGAACCTATCTCAAATATATACAAAAGAGTATATATTTCTTGAATTGGGAAATTTACTTTCGATAATTTATCAGAGTATTTCAGGATATTTGCAGTAAAATTAATTATTATTGTGTGCCTTGTTGAGTACAAAGGCCAATATTTATGCCAACTAATACTGACCCCTTCCTAAAAGAGCCAAAGAGACAACTATCACTAACCCAAGTTGAGAACCTGTACAGTCTGGACTGAAGTGTAGTCAGTAAGGTATGAGTAACGAGCATGAACCCAGCGTTACTCTGTTGGGAATGAGGAATGAGGGAACCAAGAGCATAGAATGATTGCCTCTGAGGACAGAAGCCAAATATATAGTAAACTTCACTGCAATTTCTAGAGACAGGAAAAGACATCACAAACCACATAGGACGTCAAGACTAATAGGAAGTACAAGACTTCTAGTAAAAATTAATGTAGCATGTTAAAAGAACATAATCAGGTACTGAAAGACAAATTCTGAATTATCTCACTCATCTGCAGAATCTTAAAATACTGGTTTTATGGAAATTGAAAGCAGAATGCTGGTTACAGGAGTCTGGAGATGACTGGACAACCCTAGACAGAAGCATGGAGAAAGGACAATCAATGGCTACTAAGTTAAAGCAAAAAATAAGTTTTGGTGTCTTATAATATCATACAGTGATGATAACACAATGTATATTTCCAGAAATCCAAGTGCGTGAGGTAGCACATGTTTATAATTCCAGCTACTTGAATGTGGGAATTCAAGTCTCCTCAGGGGAGACTGAGGCTGGATGATCACAAATTTCAAGTCATGTTTGGCCATTTATCAAAAATCTATCTCAAAATAAACTTTTAAAAATCGTGGGAATGTAGCTCAGTAGTGTTAGTGCTTTCCTCATGTGTGCAAAATGCAACATTTGAGAAGAGAGACGTGCTTGCCTGGTTTGAATATTATGCAAAGTATATTATGTAATAAATATATTTTATGTAATATTACGTAAAGAATATTATGCAAATGTCACAAGGATCCCCATAAATGTCTATAACTTCTGTGTCAATTAAATTTCTTTAAAAATTATTTTTTTTAATTTTAATAAGAAAGAAGTAACAGTGAGACAGTTTCAAAACACATTAATAGGACAGCCACAATAATTAAAGCAATGCATATTGTGGCTTTCATAGTATTGTTGAGAATACAAAATGCAGAGATGATAATTTTCTAAACATCATTAGTATAAATATTTCTTCTCACCGAACTAAGAGAAAGTAGTTGTATGTGTAGTCCAATAGTCCGTAACAGTAGTGGGTTATCAGCAGAACTGGCAATGTCAGAAGCTGTTGATCTGAGCATTTTACAGTTCATTATATTAATCTGGCTTTACTTTTTCTACCTCATGGTTAAACTTTTTCTGCTGGGTGGTTAAGACTAAATTAAAGAAAGACCTATATAGCAAAAAATGTAATATTTGTATCTGACAAGGTCACTCAAATCCCCTCAAGATTTACTCAGAAACTATGTGCAATGTTTTGTAGAACTTTTGTCAGTGTCAGCCATCTGAATGAGTTACAGCCATTGCTTGACCAGTTTGCTGAGCGTTAAAGCCTGAGAGAACGTTTTCTCCCAAGGAAATCTCCTTAGGCACACTATACATCGTTGATCCCTTTCCTCTGTGGCTCCATAATCTCTTTGAATGGAAAATTTGGGACACCAATGAGGCATAGGATGTTACAGTACAGGTTCACTTATGTCCTGAGTCCTCAATGACCTAGAGGGTCTGGGGACAAAATATTGGCTGTCCTTGTAGCCCTTCTTTTTCTCTAATTTTTGTTCTGCAAACTTAAGCTGTTAACCATTCAGCAGAAGAGCTTAATGATACTATTACCCTATAACAGAAGCAGTTGAGTTTAACATCACTCTCTGTCTGATTATCAAACATCTTAGACAGAACATGAAACAAGTATTTTTCAACAATTATTGATATTCTAAACATTAGTGGTTTTTAAGAGGTTCTTTCTTACCTTTTCACTAGCTGTTACAGTGTCTTCAAGATCTGAAACTCTCTCTTCACTTTCATTCATATGATATTACCAGCTTGTAATAAAGATTTTGTTGTCATGTATATCTCTTTGAAACTCCTTCATGTGATCTATTTCTTTCTTATATTGCTCATTCAAGGATTCCATTATTTTTCTGTTCTGCTCTAATTTTTTATCAATGTCTTCTTTAGAAGCATTTATTCTTTCATTATAGTTATCCTTTCTTTTTGTACTTCAGAGATTATTTCTGATCTTATTTCCTCTCTACCTTTCAGTAGTTGTTCCTTTACTTCAGATTCTATTAATTCAGAAGTTTCATTTTTTACTTCAGAAGTTATTACTGATCTGATTTCCTCTATACTTTTCTGCAACATTTTTTTTACTCCAGATACTATTAATACAGAGATTTTATTTTACTTCAGGGGTTATTTATGATCTGACTTCCTCTATAACTTTCTGCAATTGCGCCTTTACTTCAGATGCTATTAATTCAGAGATTACAGCTGTGTGATTTCCATTTTCTTCTATGCTAGTGTCTCCTGTATTTGTTCTGGGTGAGCTCAGGGCCTGAAATTGTATCTTGCTACTTCTCTTTATCATTTTGTATAGCACTGTCCTCTGATTTTTGGTGTAGAGCTTTGGTACATTCATGCTGTTAACACCTACTGAAACTCGGTTCTGGATCTACCACGTTGGAACTTGTCCAGATTTTCCTGACTTGGTCTGGCTGCTGTGCTCAGCTTCTTCCTACTGCAGCCTGTGAAAGTGAACCTGCTGTACTCCTCCAGCAAGATGCTCAGCTCCTGCGTTAGCTGAGAGTTTCTGAACCCATGCTCTCTGCAAGGAATTTTGCTGAAGGGTTCCACAGGAGGTGCCAGGTCTGGGGACTGGATGGAAAAGTTCTTCTCTCAGCAAGCAACCAAAAGTCCCTACCCATACACATGTCATTCCTGGGCTCCCAGTGGGCAAGTTCTGGTTGCCATGCAGGCAAAAGTCCCTACCCACATGCATACCAGTTCTGGGCTTGAGGTGGGCAAGTTCCCTAAAACTTCTTGTTAAAGGTCAAAAGTTGAAATGCAAACAAAAAAAGAGGGGGAGGAAAAGAAGGGAGAAAGGAAGAACACGGAAAGGGGAAAAGGAGGAAAAAGAGGGAAAAGGGAGACAAGGAAGTGAAAATGCTCAGAAAAATACAGCTATCCTACTTTTCCGCATGTGGTCTGACCACATTCTAGGTCCAGTTCCATCCCACATACGTTATAGCAATAAGACATCTTTGCATGGAGAAGATTGAAATGAATATTTCTTGAAATAGAAAAAGATTTTTATTAAATTAATCCCAAAATAAATAATGTGTAAGGGGATAAAATCATCACACTGAAGCATTTGTAGAATAATGACGAACTCATGGTAGTTCTTTCCTTTTTAATTTTTTTCCTCGTATGGGTGATATGTTGTCAGTACCCTTAGGACAATTTAATTTGGAGGAAGAAAATTAGTAGGAAGGTTTTTTTTTTTTTAATTTTACTGTAAAATGAAGCTCTATAGTTCAGCTTAAGCCCACAGGTTATAATAGAACATTTTAGCCCCCTCCCAAATTAATATTTTTCCAGGTGGAAAAATATATCAAAATATTTGCATTTCATATATATATATATATATATATATATATATCAAAGGACTATAAAGAGATAAGCAAAAATACATGCTAAATACCAGCTGTCTGAATGATAATATTATTGACTTTTTAAATGTTTCTATCTGGGTACTTAATATTTCTACAATGAAATGAGTTGTCCTGGAAGTGAGTATTTAAATATGTGAATAGGAACACTGATACAATCAGACATCACCCTATCTATTACTTCTAGGGTTCAGATTTCTGGGGAATAGTTCATATTACTGGGTCAAAGTCAAATAGTTCATGCTTCCTTTCTCCATGAATGACAGAAACCACAAGGTAAGAGCCAGCGCTACAGCTGCACAATGGCAGCTCTACCTGAGTCCTTGCTAAGTCCCTTTAGGATCTTCTTTTCCTAAGTGCCCTGCTGTGTTCATGGGAGTTACGAGTGGAAGTACCACAAACTATCACTGGCAGAGTGCATGACCAGATGAATCATGCAGCATTAGGAAGTTGTTTCAATTAAAGAAAAAATTGTAGCCGTGCTTAATGTTTGAAAATATTTTTAATTAAAATGAATAAATTTATCATTATGATTGTATATAATGGTTATTTGTTTTTATATAGACTATTTAGCAGTGGCCTTAATATAAATTCTACTTGTAATCTGTAGAAAATAGGATTTTAATAATCAAGAAATTGTTACCTTTATGCCATGTTGATCATTAAATTGAGCCAGAAACTAATAGAAGCAATGCAAATGAAAACATTAAATCTTTAGCAGAGGACTGGATGAAACTATTTGATCATTTAATAGTGATCAAGCCTCTGAGAAAATCTATAAATTGATTCGTCATGAAAAGATGATAAACGATGCAATTACCCCTCATCTTTTAGAAATTGAATTAAATGTTGTTTACTTTCTGTAACCACAAACCTCTTGCCATTTCTTTTTTTTTTTTTTCAGTGTTATTTCAGTTGAGAATTGATGACACTGAAGAGTAATTACAACCGTCTACACAGGATAAGCATGAGTTCTATTTTATAGATGCTCTGAAATGCCTACGCTCTAAATTTCATTTACTATATTTCCTCCAATGGTTAAGCAACAAATTTGCTAAGACCCCACACTCTCTTCAATGTCCACCCAGTGCTCTTCTGAACCTTAGGACCTCTCTCTTTTTACAATTATCTTGCAGTGTTGCCATGATAAATACATACACGTCAGCTTCCTCACAAAACAAATTATTTAAAGTGAAGGACAATATCTAATTCATTATGCAATACTGGAAAAATATTTTTAAAAAACAAATTTGACTGGACCATCTTCTATCTCCCAGGGAAAAAAAAATTCCATAACACTCTTATATTCAAAGGACTTTCAATGTGTTCACCTCTCCTCTGACTGTAGCAGAGGGAAAACAAAAGACTGAAATTTCAAGACCTCCTCCACTTTGTTGTGCTGCAATATGTTGGAAACTGGACTGTATTACCCCTATATTTAGCAGAAGGCTGTAAGTGTATGTCTGCAAGTATACAAAGCTTTACATGAAGAAGAGAGATGGACGACAGGTGGCTTTACAAAAAGCAGTGAGGAAAATTGAGCTTCCTTGAGCTTAAGGATGGTGTCCAGCCAATCTGGAAACCTCAAAGCCTGGATAATGCTCCCAAACTATATGTGAGAAAGGATAAGAATTTGCTTGTTTGAGAAGGTAAAGTGGGGAGAATACTGCTTAATTTCCAATCATCACTGATCCATTGTTTGCAAATGCTTACTCTTGATTTCTGCACCTACCTCTGAGGGAGTGATGTTATACCACTAGATCTAGTGGAGGGGGTGTGGAGGAGCCCTCAAAATACAAATGCCTATTATTCAATTTAAGTTCATGCTGATCTATAGAAACCCTAATGTCATCACATTTTTACACTATGGCTGACCTACCAATGCTATGTGATAACAGATTTCATTTTGGTTATTGTTGAGGGTTAAAACAACAAAGAAATGATGGAGTTGCATGCCTTGGTCAGTGCTGAGCAGAGGCAAAAAGAACGCATGGTGCTACATAGACATTCTATAAGATCAAAAATTTGAAGCCAGAGGACGTAACCTCTGCTGACTGTGGACACCCTCCCAAAAGACCACCACTAAGCACATTAGGCAAAGCCAAGTTTATTGTTCATTACAGTAAGGGAAGTCACCACCTTGACACAGCCTCAGTAACATTTTAAAGAAAGATATTTATAAAACTCTAAATTGAAGTGGATCTTTCAGTATGGAAACCTGATTACAACTGGGCACAGCCTATGATATAATAGAGTTGGCAGACAGAGTGAAGAACAGACTTCAAAGGAAGTCTCCAAGAGTAAGCCATTCATCGATAAATCAAGTTGAATAATTCATTGTCCTTAGAAGAAAATTATTTATTCTGATATAGACTACTTAGCTACTTTATGGTTGGAATAAATAAGTTTCAGAAAGTGCATGCAGCAAACATTCTGCCGAGTAAGAATTCCCTGAAAAAGAAGTTAGATCAATGTAAGGCCAAGTTTTATACAGTAAATTTATGCAACTAGAGCACAAGCTATAGGCTTCCTTTCTGAGTAACCAGGAGCTGCAAATCCTGTAGAACAAAGGTTTATCATGAGCTATGAAAGAGGAATTTTATCTCATGTGACATCAGAGATACGTTTATTATCACTGTCCTTCCAGCAGCAGAGACAAAATGGGGACTTAGGAAATACTTACAAAAAAAAAGAATGAATGAATAAACAAACGCAGGAGGGAGTGTGACCACCATCCTAACACTAATTCAAACCCTGAGCCTATGTTTTTTAAATGTCCATTCTCACAATGACTTATTTCAGAATACCCATTTCAATAAGAAAAAGAAAAGGTAGCCACACTAAGCTTCAAATGTGAATATAGTGCATGTCTGATGGTCCTGAATCCCCCAGTATTTGATGTAACTCATCCAAATCTGGCTGGGAATCAGGTCTCCCAGTACCACCCTGTAAAACCTGAAAGTCTGAACGAAATTCTGTCTTTGCCTTGAACTCAGATTCCTGTCTGATGCATTTAATGTAATTTCTCCTTTTAGTCATTTTTTTACTACCACTTGTTATGCTTTGTGTCTAGTTGTCCCCCAAAGCCTCATGCAATCATGGGGTGGGGACTTCTGGAGTTTGAGACTTGACTCATGAGTCACTGGGATTATGCATTTTTATTATTAATCAGATTATGGGTCTGAGTACTGCTGGGATGATGGGTGAGGTCTGAGGCAGATATCCTGAGGCAGAGAGCCTGCATGCATTATACGAGAGACAGAAAGACTCTCTCTCTGTTGCTCTCTGTTGCCCTGGTTGTTCAGATTCCTCTGCCGCCATTTTGTTGCTGTCCCACAGCCATGAACTGGATGCTGTCTGCCCTGTTCCACTCAGCCTTGGAGCCAGCTGAATATGGACTGAAGCCTCCAGTAACTGTGAGCTGAATAAACCTTTCCTTCCTTCATTTTGGGTGTTGGGTATTTGTCCCAGCAACGAGAGAAAAGTAGCTGAGACACCACTAAACCTGTAGCTGGCTGGTAGGGCCTTTGCCAAGCAAACTACACATTCAGCTTTATTTCAGGTTGACTTGACAATTGTATTTCTCAATGCACAACTTTTATTTATTTATTTATTTATTTATTTATTTATTTATTTATTTATTGGGAGGCTATCAGGAATCGAACTAAGAACCTCACATTTGCCAGGCACACACACTGTGCCGCTGAGCTATATCTCTGGCCCAAATAACTTGTAATAGAATTAGAATCTGGAGATACAATGACTATGTAGATTGCCAATAACTCTAACCTCATTGTCAAGGAGATTATAAAATTGACTATTGTGTCTTCGAAACTGTAGAACAAAGCTACATAATATTAAAAGGAATAAAATTACATTTTTAGGATAAATTTTTAAAGATTATGGCATATGGCATATAGGTGATGACCAGATGGTTATATATTTCAAATAAAAATTAAAACATTTTGTGGGCAAAGGCATGATCTATTTGAAATTTAAACTGCACTCTAGAAAAAGCTAGGGTATTTGTCTACGAGTCACTAGTATCTCTACCCCCAGTGACCAAATTGTATATTTTGCTATTAGCACTGCTTAAAATTCCACTAGACGTGTTTTTGAAACAATAGCATTTGTTGATTCAATGCTAGAAACCCAAGTGAGGGAGTTTCCCATGCTAGCCCAGCATTCAGCCACTGCACTACTCTCCCTAGCCCAAAACAAGAACACTCAATAAACTCTTCTAGAAGATGTGGGGCATTACCCATACTAGCAAGAATTTAGTCAAATAGGAGCATACGATTTGAGTGCTTTGTAGATATTGCAAAAACATACAGATCTGAGTCATCGTTCTCACAGGACCCCTTAGAGCATTATGTTCATATTATTTATAGAACATAAAACAATAAACCCTAGAGAGAAAATGGCCCATGAGAGATGGGGAGATGCAAGACCATTACACTCAAGGAACATTTTCCCAAACCAAACTGCGACAAGAGGTTTTGACTTCAGCATATCCGTGAGTTGGGATCTGGCTATAGCATTTGAGAATGTCTTGGTCACTGACATATACTCTCCAAGCTGAAGGGGAGAAAGATCTTAGATATGTATTTTTAGATCATTTTTGTTTTGTTTGCATTTCCAGCTGGGCTCAGGCTTCCAGCTAGATAGTCTGCATTTCAAATGTTCTGTTAGAGTATTCAGTTCATTTATTTTTAATTAAAGTTTTATTAAGATTATAAAACTGGTGTGAAGATTAAAAGCAGATAGCACAAATTACATATATGAGGCAGTGGCATTAAATATTCACCCACCCAGTTAATTTGGGTAACTTCACAGTGAACAGAAAAAAATGTCACTACAGCTTCCAACTTGGTTCCCTTTATTCTCCCACCAATTGCCCCTGAGCACCTGTCACCAGAGCAAACATTTCTTTCCAACCTGCTAGATTGCCTCTAATTGAACCCTATGAATAAACAATCCATTACCAGTCTGTTGGTGCAAACAATACGGATAGAGGAGAGGACAGTTAATTACTTGTTATCCTTTCAGATAAGAAAAAATTAGCTTCACAGTCAACAAAGTCCATAGGACAAATGTGACATACATGTCACTACACATATTAGGATGGCTCTGAAAGTTCCAAGACCTACAGATTAGCATGTGTGCAACAGGACTGCAGGGATCCGCGGTGACGCCTGCCCTGCTGGATAAATGCTAGACATACGGGAGCAATAGCAATACCAAGAACCCATAGTTTAATAGGCAGAGGTAGTAGAGTTAAGAGCCACTTTCCCTATTTTCATTTATATATTTGGTACAGGTCTCACCATGCAGCTCGGACTCATAGTGATCCTCCTGTTTTCAGCTTCCCAGGCGCAGGGATCACAGGTGTGTGCCACCGCACCTGTACTCTGATGCCTACTCAGTGAGCCCCAGGGGCAGGGCCAGCACCACATGTGGGACCAGGGGTCAAAACTAGTCACTTTTAAATTGATGATGCACATTTTAATCATCTAGAGAGTTTGTGAGGAATAGTGACATGGCACAGGTTTACGGAAAGGAAATTCGAGTATATTCGAGTATATTCTAGAGCTGCAAGTGGTAGAATGAGTGTTCATATCAGCTCTAAATCCTGGGGACAACATCAGGCAGAGGCCTTAAGTGATTATATGGGGTGTGTGTGTGTGTGTGTGTGTGTGTGTGTGTGTGTGTGTGATGTTAGGACACTCCTACCCAGGTCATACAAACCTTGTATCTTTTTACCTGTTTCAAGCATATATAGTTGTATTAGTTGATATTTCCATTGTGTAGTTTTGGAAATGTAGGATCACACTCACCCTGGAACAAAAGATTTCATAATTTGGCTGTTGATATCTATGTGAGATTATTTTTATACATTTTAAACTCAAAATCAAAGATAAGTTTTACTTTAAAAATTCCATGCAGGAGAAAAAATTCAGAAGAAAAATATCCATTTGTTTTTATAAAAGTCATCCAGATTAAAAAGCAAGTAGTCTGAATTATAAATGCAATAAGCAACAGCAGTTTAGTAAAGCAACTGAAAGAACTTATTAAAGCAATCCTTTTCTAGAATTGAAAAGAAAACTAAATTTACACTTAGATTAGCTAATAGAAATAATTGTGAATAATATACATGTTTCCCCAAGGATAAATAACTGTGTTTTAATAATTTTGAAGCATAGACTTAGATGTATCTTCCAAGTTCTCAAGGTAAGCGTCTGAGTGTAGACTTGGAAAGCCCTGAAGTCCACTAGGCTTCCCACTGGAGTGGCCAGTCCTGTCACTGCAGAATGGTCTGGGCTGTGTGGCTTCCCCAGCCTAATCCCTAAGTGTTCTCTCCACCCTTACAGATTTTGTGGGCTCCAAAGAGTTCCTACGCACGACTCTTTCCCATTTAAATAGTCCTGACTGGCTTTATTCTTTGCATATCCTGACACAGAGGCACAGGCAAACTGCATCCTCTGCACAATAGCCAGAACGGGCAAATCGTTGCATCACAACTTTGATCTTTGCAAGAAGCTTTTCATTGCCTCCGCTCTACAAACCAAACTTATAAGACACCAGTCGCCGGTGCCAGGACACGAACCCCACTTCTTGACCACAGATGCGTCTTTGTCTGGGCGCTGGCCTCCTTCACCTTCCCTTCTTGTCAGTCACTCCTCTCTAGCCCACTGTCCTCTTCCTAACCCTATAACATCCTAGGCTCTTGCCCATCTTGGAGCCTTCATACTCGCTTTTCCTTCTGCTTTGAAGACTGTGACAGGACTGCACTGCACCCTCCCACTCGCTGCAGGCTCTCCATGATGAGCGCTGTCTCATGACTAGGTGTTCAGAGAGCACCCTGGCCACCCTACGCCCTTCTGTGGCTCTGTCACATCTTGTCCTCTCGTCCGTTTCCACAGGTCTAGGAAACTGTCTAATTTATTAGTCAGTCAACAACATATTGTCTACTTCCTCAAACATAACAGTAAACAACCTCAAGGAATAATGTTTCTCTTATTCCTAGTAATTAAAATAGTACCAAGAACATAGAAGATAAAGTCAATAAATATTCACTAAATGATTGATATTCCAAATGGATTTGTCTTAACAATGTTTAACTTGAATTCTACTTTTTCTCAAAAGAGTGAATTCTCCTGTGAGACAACTTGGAGGATACAGAAAATTAGAAAGAAGACAGCAAAGGTCATCTTTATTCTTATATCCAGAGAGAAGTACTATTCACACTTGGTCCATTTCCTTCATGTATTTTTTGATAGAAAACAGAGAACCTGTTATGCATAGAACCTTGTTCCACGTTGTACTCATTTCCTAGTGCTGCCACCACAAATGGCCACAGACTGAGAGACTCCACCTGCAGACAGAACCAATATTTGCCAATTTTATATCTTGTAAGGTGTTAATATTTAAAATATATAAGGAACTCCTATAGTTCAGGAACATAAATATAATAACTCAACAGTGCACAAATATTTAAGTGGACATGTCTCTAATGATAGCATGTAACAGTTAATGGGATGGTGTCCAGAGTCATTAATCATCTGAGAAGTGAACATTAAAACCACAGTGAGGTATGGACTCCCTCACAACCATTAAAATGAACTACTGTCCCAAACCAGAAAACAAACATTGACCGGGATGTGGAGAAACTGGAATCACTGTGGAAATACACAGACACTATGAAGAACAGCACAAATACTTCTCAAAAACATTTGAAGATAAAATTCATATGATCTGAAAACAACATTGTAGGATCTGAAGGAGATATTTGCGTCCCCGTTTTTTATTGCAGCATTAAGTAGGCATAAGCAACCTAAATGTTGATTGGTGAATAAAGAAAATATGAATTAAAATACATGTAATACATGCACAACAGAATATCATTCAGCCTTTAAAAAGCAAAGTCGTGTATGTGGAGCAACATGGATGAACCTGGATTGCATTAAGTAAACTAAGCCTGTAACCAAGAACAAACAACGCATGGATCTATATACATGAATTATCTAAAGAACTTTTGCACATTTTGAGGTAAATGGTATACTCAGGAAGTACTCTACCAGTGTACTAGCTATGTCTTTGGTTTTTTTATTTTTTATTTGAAGACAGAATCTCAGCAAGTTCTTCTGGTTAGTCTCAAATTTTATATCTTCTTGTTCAGTTCCCGAAGTAGTTGGGATTGTAGGTGTGGGTGAGGTATTCTTATTCTGTCTCTAAGCACAAACAGCTTCTTTATCATCAGATTACCTGCTACAGATTTCTCCTGCATACTATGGGAGATGCCCCTGACCTTAACCTAGGGAAGCTAGCTTCTCTCCCTTACATTATCACTGTTAGTTTTATTTTTTTCAAGCATATCTACACAGAGAATCTCAAATGGGCTCTATCCTGAAAAAGAAGGCCACCTTGTTCACACATAGGTCAAGAACATCCTGGAACCAGGCTTCCCATGAGCCTGTCTATTGTGGCTTCTCTAACTAGTTTATCAGAGGCCAGAACAAGTTCTTCTTTGGAAGTTTATAAAGCACTGAACTTGTGGCAGAATTTCTAGCGCTCTCCCTCATTAAAAGAACAGAAAGAGCTCAAATATGCTGAGCTCAAAAGTGCTAATACAGCATCCTCTGCTCATTTCCCTCCTTCCAATTAGCTTTTTCCCAGGAAAGTACAGCAACAGGCAAATAATATTAAAAATATATTTGAAAATGCAGCAATAATAAAACATTCCCTCAACAGCATTAAAGATTTTTGGTTAGAATCATGCTTCAGAAATGTAGTTCATCTAGTGGCAATTTCAGAGAACAAAAGACAGTGAAAGTTTAGAGAGGAGACAAGTCACAAGGTCATTTCATGATTAAAGAAGGAATTCTATAACCTTGGGGAGCACTAGCGAGAAGGAAGCAGTCCTATGGCCTCTACCCAGATTCCCTGGTTTGGTGCTATGACAGCCAACTTTCCCACATTTCAAGCAAATGTGACTGAGCTAGCTTAGACAGGCACGGCATAGTGGAAAAGTAATACCTGTCTGAGAAAGATTTGAGGAGAGCGCCAGTGTGGGATGTGACAACACAGCGCTTTGATGTTGATGCTTTTAGCTAAGCAACAGGCAAACTACGAAATCTCTAGGTAGCTTGTGACAGTGCAATGCCATTGGTTCCAACAAGTTTTTAAAATTCTGCACATCCCTGTGGAATGAGAATTGACTGGAAGATGTTGCTTAAGAAATAGCAAATATTAGAAAAAAAAACAGAGAGTGACTAGTATTCTAAATAAAACTTACACAGAAATGCCAGTATTCTTGTTCTAAAAACATTAAAACAGTCATCAAAAAAAAAAAAAAAAAAAAACCCATATATGTTGTCAGGAATTACTTTAATGATGGGAGTATCTAAAGAGTTGCACATCAAACACATCATTTCCAGGATCGAAAATTACACAATTAGATTACTTTTTCAAAATGGCATTTTTAGAGTCACTTTATCTTTATGGTATAAAAAGAAGGAAGTGTAGAACAAATTATTTCTGTACCTTCTCAGGTTCAACAAATGTGGCATGATCCCATGTTACCATATGCCTGTGGAAAAATTCCCAATGACAAATATGATTCAATTTAAGTACCCTTAACCTTATTCCATGTGATAGTGTGCTGTTTGTCATTAAGACACCTCTGATTAAAGGTTTATTGACTCAACAGATACTTGCTATTATATATTACTGTTTTAAAGGACTAAAGCCAACTCATTAGTTAGAAACCAGCAAAGCATGCAAGTGTTTTGTTCAACTGACAGTGTGCAAGAGAACAAGTTGAAGTTTGCTACTGGAAAATATTATCACCAAAAATATATTCACTGAGCTGGCAATTTTTGTCATTTCCCATGTTCCTTCTAAAAATATTTGTATTAGAATCAGACCTTTCAACATACCAAGTAGCGTCTGATTGATTTCTGTGTGGTTTTTCAAATCCTGAAAACTGAAATACAAGTAAAATGAAGCAGTTTTCTCTGAATCCAAGGACCCTTCTCTCTTTCATCCCTACCCATACCATTCACACCATGGAGGCTGTACTTAAATAATGAACTTCAGGTTACCCACATCTCCAAACCCAGAATAAAAAGGCAAGCAATCAAGTGTGACTAACATTAAAAACTATGCTAACAAAAATCAGCTGACTACAAAGCTATGGCTAGCTCTCCTCTCTTTTCCAAGGCAAGGAAAGAAGCTCCAATTTATCCTGCAGCCTTGTGTTCTCTACAAGCCTGTAACCCTCACTTGCTACAGTAGTCTTTCAGCCTTCTACAGAATAATGTTTAATGAAGGCTGTGCCTGGCACTCCTCCAGCTTTGCCTGCATCTACCTCATCTTCCATCTCAGGGGTTACGGTCCTGAGGTTGAAGGTATAGCTCAGAGGACAGAGCTATTCTGCTGCTGAAGCTCAGCTTTCCATCCTATGATCACTCCTCTAGTCACACATTCTGCCATCCTCACTGACTTGGAAAAGTTTATTTTCTGTATGTCCAGATTGGGCTCCAGATTCCTTATTTTAGAGTACAGGCTTGTACTTTCTTACCACATTCTTGCCATACACCACGGTCTAAGGGCTTCTTCGCATTCATTCTGCACATAGAGAATGCTGCACAGCAGCTCACCAAAGCGAGCTTCAGATCTGACAGAACATTAGAACAGCCTTCTTACGACACTGCTGTATACTGGATACCACTGAAAGCATCTCCAAGATGCAGCGCACATCATCTAAGAATGACCAATGCATGGTGTCATGTTCAAATGGGTAGAATATATTGGTATACAAACCAATGGATGGATGTAGTAGAGTACCCTGTTGCCATCATTCTCAGTGACACACCAAGGGAATTTGCACATCTGTGTGCTCTGTCCTTCTGAAAGTTCTAGATTCCAGATTACTCTAATCACAGTTACAATTCTGTTTAGCTTTAAGCTACAACTGTCACAGAGCTTCTCTGGCCCTTTTGAGCCAGAAAATCAGGAAATAAGAAAGAGGATCATTATATTGGCAAAACTGATCCACCAGCCAGGCCTACCCCATGAGTCAGACCTCCTCTGGCCCACAGAAGTGCAGCTGACCCAGCAGCCAGGCCCATCGCACCCACCAGAAGTGCAGCCTATCAAGCAGCGAGGAGCACTACATCCTTTAGAAGCACAGCCTACCCAGCAGCCAGGCCCACCACATGAGTGAGACCTCCTCCCCAGCCAGCGAGCCACTCAGCTGACCCAATAGCCCAGACTGTCAGACCAACCCACAGGCACACAGTTCTGCACCAACGGTCACTGCTATACAGAATGATACAGACAAGGAGAAAAATGCGATGTCAGGTACTAAGCCCACCTGTAACAAATACAGGAGACACTACCATAGAAGAAAATGGGCATCATGCAGCCGAAATCTCTGGATTAGTGGCATCTGAAGTAAACAAAGAAATGCAAGAACATATAAAAGAACTCGGATTGGAGATAACCACTGAAGTAAAAAAAGAAATCTTTGAATCACTAGAGCCTGAAGTAAAAAAGCAGCTGAAGAAAAGCTTAGAGAGAATCAGATCAGAAATAGCCTCTGGAGAAAAAAAAAAAAAAAAGTCATATCTAATTGAATAGTGTCTGAAGTAAAAGAACAATTGCAGAAAAATAAAGAGGAAATGAGAGCAGAAACAACCTCTGAAGTAGAAAAAGAAAAGATAACTATAACAAAAGATTTAATACATGCATCTAAAGAAAACATTGATTAAAAAAAGGAGGAGAATAGAAAAATGACGACATCCTTGAATGAGCAATATAGGAAAGAAATAGATCACGTGAAACAGATTCAAAGAGACATACAGGAAAATTAACTCTCAATCGCAAGCTGGCAACACCATATGAATAAAAGTGAAAATAAGACTTTAGATCTTAAAGACACAGTCACAGTTAGTGAAAAGGTAAGAAAGGATCTCATAAAAACATCCAGGATGTAGTAAAAAGTAATTCAACATCTGCATGATGATGTAAAAATGAATAACATGAGATTAATAAGAATGAATGGAAAAGGAGGAGTCAATACAAATGACATAAAAAAGAATATGGGCAGAAATAATAGCAGAAAACCTCCCAAGTATGAGAAAGCAATTGGACATACAGCTAACTGAAGCATACAGAACCCCAAATAACATCAACCCAACTGAAAACACACACAAGTATATAATAGTTAAAATTCCAGAAATCCAGCAGAAGAATAATATACTACAAGCCCCTAGAGAAAAGAAACAGATCGCATTTAAAGGAAAACCCATCATAATAATAGTAGATTTCTCTTCATAAACCATGAAGTCAAAAACACAATGGAGCAGAGTGCTTAAAGTCCTCCATGAAAACAAATTCCAGCCCAGACTGCTATACCCCGCAAAACTATCTTTCAACTATGAAGGAGAAGTTAAATACTTCCATGGCAAAAAAAAAAAAAAAAACTAAAGAATTTCATGATATCAAAGCCGACCCTACACACACTACTAAAATATAATTTAGAGGGAGAACAAAATGACATACTATCTACAAATAAGACCAGAAAGAACACACCAAATAGGACAACCAATTAAACAGAAGAAAAAGCAGTAAACAGCAGTAAGTAAAAGATATGTCAATCATAAGTCAATACATTTCAATTATAACCATCAATGTAAATGGATTCAATTCTCCACTTAAAATAAATAGATTGGCAGAGTGGATAAGGAAGCAAAATCCAACAATATGCTGTATATAGGAAACACACTTAATTCATAAAGAAACTCATAGACTAAAATTTAAAGGATGAAAAACAGTACTACAAGCCCCAGCTCCTCAAAGAAAAAGCAGGGGTAGCAATCCTATTTTCAGACAGTCTAAACTTCAAACCAAGATTGATTAAACGAAATAAAGAAAGCCACTACATAGTGGTTAGCAGAAAAATTCAAGATAAAATGTTAACACACATAAATATGTATGTACCCAACACAGGAGCACCAAATTATATAAGACAAACCTTAATGGAGATGAAAAATCTAATATCCAATACCACAATCTTAACAGGAGACCTCAACACCCCCTTATCCAAAAAAAGATAGGTCAAGCAGACAAAAAATTAGCAAAGAAGTAGCAGAACTGAACTAGAACTTAAAACAACTGGACTTAGTGGACATACACAGAGTGTTCCACCCAACCAATCCTAAATACACATTTTTTCAGCTGTATAATGGACATTTTCCAAAATAGACCACATACTAGTGCATAGGTCATGCTTAAGTATATGCAAGAAAACAGAAATTATTCCCTACATATTATCTGACCACAATGCAATGAAACTGGAAACAAATGGCAAAAGAACCCCAGAAATACATGGAAATTAAACAACACCCTTCTCAGCAACAGTGGGTTATAGATGAAATTAAATAATATCTAAAACTTTTTGAAAATTCAAACACAACCTACCAGAATTTATGGAATGAAATAGAAGCAGCTCTTAGAGGGAAATTTATAGGGCTGAACTCACACATTAAGAAAGCAGAATGGGAACAAATAAATACTCTCATGCAGCACTTAAACTGACTAGAAACAGAAGAGCAAACGAAATCAAAAGCCCAAAGATGGCAGGAAATCATAAAGGTTGGAGCAGAAATTAATTCAATTGAGACAAAGAAAACAATACAAAGAATTAATGAATCAAAAAGCTGGTTCTTTGAAAGAATAAATAAAATTGATAAACCCCTAGCTAACCTCATCAAAAAGAGGAAAGAAAGGTTTTCAAGGAATAAGAAATGAAAAGGGTGAAATTACTACAGACCCAGCAGAGATTCAGAGGATCATAAATAGATACTTCGAGAATCTTTATTCTCACAGAGTTGAAGACAGAGATGAAATGGACAGATTCCTAGAAAGGTACAAACTACCAAAACTGAATCAAGAAGATATAAGACCTCTGAATAACCCAATAACAGTCAATGAAATACAAAATGTAATATAAAATCTACCGACAAAGTAAAGTCCAGGTCCTGATGGATTCACCACTGAATTCTACAAGAAATTTACACAAGACATAATCCCAATATTCCTCAAACTCTTCAGTGAATTTCACAAGGAAACAATCCTCCCAAAATGATACCTAGAGGCAAATATTACACTGAGAACAAAACCAGAGCGAGATGCAACTAGAAAAGAGAACTACAGGCCAATTTCTCTCATGCATGTAGATGCAAAAATCCTCAATAAAATCCTTGCCAATAGAATACAACAAATTATCAAGAAGGTTATACACTATGACCAGGTAGGATTCATCCCAGAGATGTGAGGATGGTTTAATATACACAGATCTATAAATGTAATACACTATATCAATAGAGCGGAAGCCAAAAACCAAATGATCATCTCAATTTATTCAGAAAAGGATTTTGACAAAGTCCAACACTCATTCATGTTCAAAGTACTACAGAAAATAGGAATAGAGGGCCTCTACCTCAATCTGATAAAAGCCATCTATGACAATTTGATGGCCAACATAATTCTAAATGGAGACAGGCTGAAGTCTTTTACTCTGAGATCTGGTACAAGACAAGGTGATGTCCCCTATCACCACTCCTATTCAACATAGTTCTGGAATCATTATCTACAGCCATTAGACAAGAGAGAGAATTAAATAGAATAAGAATAGGTAAAGGAGAAGTTAAGCTATCATTATATGCACATGACATGATAATCTACTTGGAAGACCCAAAAAACTCCAAGAAGAAGCTACTAGAATTAATATGCAAATTCAGTAGCACAGCAGGGTACAAGGTGAACATGCAAAATTCAATAGCATTCCTCTACACAGATAACAAACACACTGAGAGAGAACTTAGAGAAACAACACCTTTTACAAGAGCATCAAAAAAAGAAAGATAGATTTCGGAATTATCCTACCTAAAGTGGTAAAACATTTATTCCATGAAAACTGCAGTATGTATGTATGTATGTATGTATGTATGTGTGTATGTATGTGTGTGTATGTATATAAAATCTACCTTTAAGAAATAAATAAAATCTACTTCACCCACCCCAAGATTTGAATATGTTCTCATAGGTTTTCTCATAGAAGCTTTTAAATTGAGGATGCATGTTTATCTTACAAATTCATCTCAAAAAATTTTTGTGTGTGTGCAATGTATCTTCTGATACATTGATTAGTTGTTACAACATATTTATTTTAAACATGAAGGTATCTTCCTTTTGTTTAATTATTATGCCTTGGTAAGAAAAGATGAGAAATAGGGTCTTTTCTATTTCACTTCTTGTGCTCATGTTGCCTGTCTTGATTGTTTTGGTTTTCTTAGAAGTTTTGAAGTCAAGCAGTTTCTTTCAACATTGTTTGGCTCCTTTTGGTCAAAGATATTTAACCTCAGTTTTCAGCTACCTCTCATCCCAAACGTTGTCCTTCAGTTCCTAGAATCAATAAGGCAGCTTCGCATAATCCTCATGGAACAGCAGAATCACTTCCGGAGGTGGATTTTTCCTGTTACAATTCGAGTGTATCCACCCCCACCCCCCCCAAAAAAAAAAAAACTCATGCAGTCATTGAGGCTAAATTCTACAGAATGTGATTAATTCATGATCCAACCCTGGGATTATAGGTCTGAGTACTGCTGGGATTATGAGCCTAAATACTGCTGGGATAATGGATGTGAGTGCTACACCTAGCCTGTGGTGGATAGCCTGAATTTAACATGAGAGACAGAGACAGACTTGGTCTGTGTAGCCATTGTTGCTGTTACTCCTCCCTTTTGCTTTTACTGTTTTGCTGCCTTCTGCCTTCTGCCTTCTGCCATGTGCCAGTCTGCTTTGGAGCCAGCTGAGCATGGACTAAAACCTCCAGAAACTGTGAGCTAAATACATCCTGATACTGTGTCATGTACTTGTCCCATCAACAAGAGAACAGTAACCGAGACATCACCCAACATTGTTTATTTTGTTTTGAGGGCTGGAACTCTCCAGTTTATGCTAATTTTTGCTCTCTCTCTACCATCCATAATGGTTGTCAACAAGAAGATTAGTGTAGTACGAGATATGTGGGCAATTCTGGAAGCCTTACCCTTTCCACTGGTCTTTAATAATAAATTTCAAGTCTGTGCTGATAGTTTCCATCAGTCTACCAGAGGATTACTATTAGAAAGACAATCTAGGCTCCTTTCTCTGCCATCAGGGCAGCAACCTCTGGCAAGACAGTCTCCTTAGCTCTACCCTTAATGCACCAAACCACACCCACCATGACGTCCTATGCCTCTAGTAACCATGAAGCTCTTGCCTGTGAGTGCACTGTTTCCCTAAAATGCCTTTTAGAAACAAGAACAGAAGTAAAAGAGCATGAATCACCCTGAACATCCTGGGAAGACAATCCCACAGAAGAGCCACATGGGGCTGGGAAAGGGAAATAGGGGCCTCGGCTATCTCTAAGTTAAGTGGGTAGTGGGACCCTAGGCATCGGGGCCAAGAATGCTAAAAGTCAGATCCAAATCTTGTCTTTTACACAAGAGCTATCTGTCCCTGTCTGTTGTTATTAGAGAAAGAATTTTATTACTCTATTGACACTGTCTCTTTGTCCTCCCTGCAAACCACTAATCCCCCAGTTATTCCCAGGAGAATCAAAATTATAATTACCCTGCCAGCCGCCCTTAACTCACTGAGCAGTCTGGACCTCAGAGTCATGTCAATTTTCCCTTTTCTATCATGGATTCCTTTGTCTCTTGTCCCTTTAAAGAGAATAACTCTTATTTTTGAACCACCCCTATTATTAATCTTTTTTTCAATTTCTGCAAGAAAAAAAAAGTACACATTTCCTAATGAAATGGAAACTGATCCTCCTTACAAAATTGTGCTTTGCTTTGAAAACTACACAGCTACTTCAGTGGGAAGGGAATAAAGGGGGAAAAGGCTTTATAATCATCTTTAACTCTGTGACTGTAGTTTAGTAAGACGTGAAGAGCCCCAGGTTCTAAGACTTAGGTCAACTGTTTCGTTTATCAAAGAAAGATAAGGTAAGCCCTAAACAAGTCCAGCTGTGTGCTTTTTTGCTGACCTTTTATTGAACGATAGCAATTGTCACTTAGGCTTGCAGACTGACATGAAAGAGGATGAAAATATTGCTTTCCTACTGCATGTTCCTAGTGGCACAGCTTTTGTTCAGCTTAGGAGGCTCCAACCAATTAGTCCAGGGAAATGGGTAGGAAAGAAATGTCTTTATTTCAACTTTTTATCATCTTTAGCATTACCAGAGTAATTACATTTCTGTATGTTCCCAACCCCTTGCTTCTCATTAAGGAGGAGGAAGAGCCACATAGATTACTTGATGGCCAACACCTGACTGGATCATACGCTGTGCCAGAGGAATTTGTTTCAAAAACTCCTAGCACTCCGCATGCTCCCAGATGCATGGAAACGCTCAATACTTCTCGTCTGTGTAGCACATGGTGTTTCAGTGTTAACATTCTATATTTAACCTCTATTTCCATGAATGTCAAAATCTACCCTAATTTTATGCTGGCCCGAGGTCAACAACAATATTTTTTACTGACATTTGTAAACATAGTGGTAAAACCTTTACTAACTCTGCCTAATGGGTTATTATCATGAGTTTTTCCTGCAAATAGTAATCATACTGGAGGTGATAAGACCTTTTAGCACACTCAAATCCTTGTAGAATGATGGCACATTATAATTACAGGTTGCATTTCGGCACACTTAATGGTAAGAAATAGCAGTAAGCACAGTGTTTTGGGGAGGTGGTGATATTAGTGTCTTAAATATGTTTGACCAGAATTCATTAAATATTACAAACTCCTCAGTGTTTGTAAGGAGGCTAAAATAGTTCAATGCCTGGAGAAGAAAAGAGCCCCGTTTTGTGGCTTGCAAAAGGGGACCTGTGACATGCCTTATGACCAGTCTTCCTTGCAAGCTTGTCATGAGGGTTGAATGAGGTAATACATGGCAAAATGCCTGATAAAATACAGAGTATTGCTCAAATGCAAGTTATTACTATCAGTTTCACTATACATCAAAGCTTCACTGGGCAAAGGGCCTTTCTAATCTTCTAGCACAAACATCTTACACTATTTATATATCCACACCACGAAATGTAAACTATTTCCTTCCATGTCACAGATCCGTGCTGACAATGCCTCGTCACTGCTTTCATCTGACAGGGACAAAACTAACAATAATTCAAAGCTGATCTGTACACCACATACTTCTCATTTCCATATAGAGCCTTAGCAGCTACTTGCAGATCAGTTACTTAATGCTTTCTTCAATTATGTTCTCCAACAGAGAAGTCTACCAACGGAGAGTATTTTGTGCTTCTATTTGAGGAGCCATAGATTTTGCAGTTGCTCAGCTGTTTCACTCGAAAGGGAAAGGTGAGAAATGATAGCTTTACCTCATATTTTCTGCAGGTACAGGAAATTTCTAATTTATGAAAGGATTATGTTGACAGAGCCACAAGAAGACTCTTGAAATCTGTGCATAGGCTTTTGTGACAGCCATGGCTTGGCCTAGAAGACCCGAGCTTGAGAGAGGGCCTCACAGCCTTTCACCTGGCACAGAGGAAAATGAACCTCAGCAGAGTGTTACTCTGTTGATAATACAACAGGGTCCTGTTTCTGGACCAACATAAATGAATTGATAACATCTCCACTGCTGTTCAGAAAGACAGAAGGAGCTTCCAAGGTGAGCACTTTTGATACGCTTCAGTATATTCTCTTTGATATGTAGGACGACATGACAGTTTTCATTAAGCATACAAGATGCTTTCATTTTAAATGCACACTGTCAAGGAAGGAGGCATTTGAACATCTTTTCATCTGAAAAGTATCTCTAATTAACATGTTTCACTGACTATTGAATGCTACCCCATTGTGGTTTTTTTCTGCTTTCTATGGAAGATAATACACTATAGAGGGAGTAGAGGGATTGAACTGATCAGACAAACTTCACCTTTACCTCATGCCCTGGTGAATAGGATCTTCTAAAGCCTTGTTTTTCCATATGCAATGTGAAAAACTTAATGCAAGGAAAAAAAATCTCTGTAGGAAATTTATCAAAAAGAAGCTCTAGCTCCTAAGTTAGCATGTAGTAGATTCCCAGCAACTAGCAGGGTTTACCTCTCTCTACTTTTCCATCTTTTTTCTGAGTCCATCACCTTCCCCCAGGTAGTTTAACCCAGGTTATAATTTACAGCTAGAAACAAATTTAGATTATGTTTCCATAATTGATTTTTCTTTTTATTTAAAAAAATGCAGAGCCAGGCATGGTGGCTCATGCCTGTAATCCCAGCACTTGGGAGGCTGAGGCAGGAGGATTGGTGCAAGTTCGAGACCAGCCTGGGCTACAAAAGTGAGCGCAGGACCAGCCTCAACTGCATAGCGAGACCCTGTCTCAAAAATACAAAAAAAAATAAAAATAAAAATAAAATAAAAAAATTAAAAAATGCAACATGAAATGGATATTACAAAAGTAATTTTTCTTGGGAAAATTATTTATAGAAAAGTGTATATTATATGCTATTGCACAGTCACATGTTGTTAAGAAGTGTACTCAAGTTTTCCAAATACTGCAGGCATGAACCTTGTATTGATGTGTTCCTATGTATCTTGTTCCCCCTGTGTAATATGGAAAGGTACAAGAATTAATTCAGTTTTGAAGATTCAGAAGGACATGAAAGTAGGCCTAGAAATAGAAAAAGTGGTCCCAGGTAGAAATTGCCAAAGGTGGGAGTGAGATTCTTACTGGGCTACTTAGAGAAACTCCTTTGATTGATATTGAAAAGAGTAAATAAAAGATAGTAGAAGAAGAGATTACTTTGCCCATACCTTGAATCATTAATTTTAGGGGAAAATGAAGAAAGGGGAAGTTCTCTATGAAAACAAAGAATTAATGTAGATATATGATATGTGGGAAGTTGGCCTAGCTATATAATAACGTTGGCATCTTGTCCAAGTATAAATCTAATTAAAACAATAGGCTCGTATCATTTAGATGCTTATAAAGAAAACAGACAAAGCTATTTATGAAGCACATTGGGAATATGTACTACTTACTGCATTGGCTTAAATGGATATACATATAAGGCAATGAAGATCGGGGCAATTGCTGCTTAAAGACACCTAGGAAACATGTCAGACTGATGATTTTCTCCTTTAATGGACAGTAATTATGGCTACTTTCTCTGTAAAGTGGACAGAAAACTCTCAGACAAATCATTGGATTAAGTAATTTCCTATAGGAGGAGGTTGGGATTCAGTTACTGTGTAACAAGCAGAGGCATAATAAAGTCAAAGACACTCAGTTGTCTTACAGCAGAAGTGGTCAGTGAAGCAAGGAAACTCTTTTTCTTTCTCTCTTTCTCTGGTCCTATCTATCTGTGTGTGTGTATCTGTCTCTGTCTCTCTCTCTCTGTCTCTCTATCTATCTGTGTGTGTCTATCTCTCTGTCTCTCCTCTCTCTCTCTCTCTCTCTCTCTCTCTCTCTCTCTCTCTCTCTCTCTAATCCTCTCTTGGATTCTCGTTCTTTTCTCTTTTGTTTGCTAACTACAGCTTCCTATAATTTTCCAATTGTAAGGCCACAGAGATAGCTCAGTAGCCTAAGCACCTGCTTAGGCAAGCAAAAGGACCCAGATTACACACCCAGCCCCACTTGCCATGGCTGCTCCACCCTGAGTGTGCTGAGTGAACCACCAAGACACAGCATGGTGGCACACACCTATAATCCCAGCGCTGAGGAGGCTGAAACAAGAAGATTCCTACAATCCAAGCTGTGTAGTGAGACCCTGTACCAAACACAGAAAATTAAAAAAAAAACTGATTGTACAAAATTTCCAGAAGAAAAATCATCCTCCCTTTCAGTTCATCAAATCCTTAGAATTTATGAGAAAACAGAGGAAACAAAGCTTAAGCCTTACTCTGATGCAGGCTGACCTGACAACTTTCTTCCCTTAGGAAACTTCAGGCAGGATAAAGATTTACACGTGGGGAAAGGAACCTGCTTGCCCCTGGTTGAAGGTCTTGCTAGATATACAAAGAGCACCCCTGAGGTTCCATTTCATCTGTTCCACCTTAGCAAATTTGGAAATAAGCTCACCATGAGGAACTGTAGAAGTGGTAGGGCAAAGTCTTCACTAAAGCACTGCCAAGGTCCTTCATGAAGCACAGGATCCGCAGCGCTAACTGCAGCTTTAGAGATTGGAGTCCCATCAACCCTATTTTCTCTGTGTAGAAGATGTTTACTGCGGCCTCCTGCTTTCACCACTACCTCATCTCTGCTTCCTGAGTCTCATGCATTATGGTCCCTTGCTCACTGCTTCAAATGCATGTGATAAGTAGTATTATTGCTATCTGCCTGTCTGAATCAACCTTCATTCTCCATGCATGGGTTTGAGTTCACGTATTTATAACCTATAATACCTAAAAAGACTGCAAATTTTTATCAAAATGCAAGATTCTCGATATCTTCCCCTGTGTTCTGTGCCAGGGTATCTCGAATTCTGTACACACTCTGATGTTAGCTCAAGAAAAGAAACAAAATTACCACTAAAAGTAAAGCTCAGAGTTGCTGATTTCCACAACCTAGTACCAGGCTCTTGTTTGTAAAAATCAATTTTATTTTCCTTAATTGTGTGTTAATAATAAGGTGAAGGAGGTATTTTGTTATTTTGCTTTCACCTTTGTATTTAACAAACTCATATTTAATTTGCTTAACTTGCCATCTTCTATCTGAGTCGAATAAAAGCAGCTATTTCTCATGGAACTGTAGACTTGATGAGAAATGAATAGCAACATTAACAAATGACGGACCTGCAGTTATTTCACTATAATGTGATTCGATTCCCCTCTTCAAATGTTTGCATTATAGCCCAGCTCACTGGGAAAAGGACACAGAGGCCATTTAGATAAGTGACAGCCCAGACTTTCATTTCATATAAGCCAATGCTGGCCAAATAGCTCAACAGATTAAAGCACACACAAGCGGGTGCAGGGGCCCAGGGTTCAATCCCTGGGCCTGCGATACTGGTGCTGTCCCTGGAGCACGCTGAAACAACAATTGAGACTGGGCATGGTGGTGCACGCCTGTAATCCCAGCTCTTGGGAGGCTTTATACAGGGAAATACTACAAGTCGATCTAATAGTGAGACCCTGAACACCCTCTAGACCCATCTCTGAAATCCAAAAAAAAAAAAAAAAAGACCAGCAGAAATCATTTTATATAAGCCAAGATAGTGGTACCATTGCTCAAGAACAGTAAGATAATGGTACATGGAAGATATACTTCTCTTATCAGATTCTTTTTGAGAAATTTCAATATTCAAATGTATTCCAAATTCAGGGATTCAAGTGCCAAAAACTATTAAAAGTATGAGATATATTTTCCCCCTATCTATGAAAAAGTATATTAAGTCTCCTCCATTTCAAAGCCTCTAGCAGAAGACAGGAGCTGCGAAAGTGAGAACCAAAACACTTTGTAACTCACAGTACAGCTGGTAATAGGAGCTGCATGTTCCTCTTGAGCCCACCTTCCTCTCGCTTAGCAGGAGAGCGACATGGAGCTACTGAGGTTACAGCTGCTAGGCAGTACGCTTGTATCTCATTATCACATTCACCTGAGGAGTTTTTCCTTTTTGGTTTTTTTTTTTTTTTTTTTTTCCCTAGACAGGGTCTCACTATGTAGTTCAGGCTGGCCTTGAAATCATTCTGCAGCCCAGGCTAGCCCCAAACCCACGGCAATCCTCCTGTGTCAGCCTCCCAAGTGCTAGGATTATAGGAATCTTGAGTTTCAGAATCATGATTCTTTTAGCAGCCACTACCAGCAAGCTTACTCTGATCTTTGACTCCAAATGACACATTATCTCTATTGTAATGGTATAAGAAAGTCTGCTGTCTGTTTAGAAACAATTGCTATCCCTATTCCTCAAAAGACATCTTTTACATAAAAAATTTTTTAAAAGCGGATTCTACCCAGATACATGCGGAGGTGCATGCGTGTAATGCCATTGCTCTGGGAGCATGAGGATACACCTCAAGTCTGAACTCTGCCTGGGCAACTTAGCAACTTAGTGAGACTGTATCTAAAAGTGAAAAATTAAAAATTGGCTGGGGAATGCAGTACAGTGATAAGATGCTGGTTTCAATTCTTCAGTCTTTCTAGGCTCATTCCTTGGGTGTGAAAGAAAACACAATTCAGATCAAAAACCCACCATCACCACTGCTGGCAAGACATGGCAAAAGACACATGGACAATTGTCCCTAAACATGAACATTAGGAAGCACCCCATAATAGTCCATTGTAGTTCATATATTGGTGACTGATAAAATACACTTGCTCGTTCCTTAATGACCCAGCTTTCCAAACTAGATTGTGAGTGCCTAGAAAGAGATTATTTGAATTTTTCTTCACATTTTCAGAGTTTTTCCAGAGCTCTGCACCTAGTGAATATATATATAGTTTTTAATAAATGGGTAAGCGATTAAAGCTACACAACTAAATTTATTTTATGATCAATCTGTAGGTATAAAACATCACATTGGGGAGAGATTAATTTTTATTTCTATTTATTATTATATTCGCCCATGGTGCCCAAGCCTCTAGACACAAGTTTCCATAAGCTTTGCTCGAAGGCTGTTCTATGACTGTATTCTAGAATAGAGTTTTTACCAGCCAGAACTGTTCATTTATGTGCTGTGAAAGTAATGAAAGCCATTTCTGGACTTAAATCTTTGTCATTTGATGTTTATAGGATCTTCATAGTGGTGGATAGTTAAACTGAGAAAGTCTTGTGTCATTTGGTGAAACTATAGAAAGTGATTCTTTACAAATACTGACTGGCCACTAGGAGAAGAAATCAGAACATCCTAACATCCACTCCCTAGCAAGCTTAGATGCTCGTCCCCCAATACGGGAGCTATAACTTTAGATTTGCCTTCCATTACTCCAGGTCATCTTAAGGCTAGATGGATAAGGGCGATCAAATATCAAGTAACAAATATAACTGAGTGGTGTGCCTTAAAAGAGTATCAAGTTCAGCTGCAGCAACTTAAGTAATACTGAGATTCAGAGAGAGGAACTGAAAATGTCTGCCAAGGTTCTGGTCAAGAAAAAAAAAGGAGGAAATCAAAAGTTCTTGCTGATCACGTCATGCAAGATGGAGCCAGAAATAAGACAGGTATGAAGAGGACACCCACACGAACCCACGGGCATACATAATGTGTACAGTGGGTTGAAATGACACAACACTCATCTTAGAATTGGCAGAATCAAGGTGGAAGGGCATGGAATTTTCATGGTGACTTAGAGTAAGCCCATGGTCAGAGTCTAACATCTGTGTTTTTCTATGTGAATCTTGACTACCTACATAATCTGTAACTACCTGTAATTGTACTGACTTTACAGTACCATAAGACTACTTTCTGTACGAGGTTAATTGACATCTGAAAAAGGGCCTCATAGATCATGAGTGGTGACTACAGTCACTGCTATGTAGGAGTGGCATAAAGGCCATTTGGTTGTGTTGATGGCTTGGCAAAATAAAATATTTTTCCCCACTGCAGCCTTCCACTGAAGATTGAACCAGCACACCGAGATGCCAATGAAAATGATACAAATAATACAAAATTTAAAGGAAAGAACTAACCAGATTTCCCTCTGTAAATATTGTAATGGCCATGAAATGGGAAGATTACCTGTCATGTTTGAGCTATGTAATTTTCAGATTTCATAGTGGTTAGGATTCCAAAACTGCAGAGAGGTTAATTTTTTTTTCAATTAACTTTTGAGCAAATCTGTACTTTTAAAAGCCTCTTATCCTACATTAAACCATCAAGTTAAGCATGAAGAATCCTAAGGACCTTTCTTCACCTTGTAACTATTATTTTACTCTGTCTCACTTCTACTGAAATTTTGAAAACACAGAGATGAGAGATCAGATAATAATAACCCTCATTATTGTTTGTAACTACAACTGTACATATAAATGGCATTTGTGCCGCTGCTATAAATAGAAAAATGAAATGATTGCCCTTAAAATGAATTCATTGGAAATTAATTGTTTGACTCATATAAGTAATAGAATCCACTTACTTCTCCGCTTTTTAGTGTTTCTCTAAGGCTATAAATTTTCTGGGGTGCTTAGTAAAGTGTATCATACATAGTGTATAATTAATGTGTGAGGAAGAGGAAATTAGGGAAGAAACAAAGGATGAAGATAGGAAGAAACGAAAGGAGAAAAGGAGGGAAAGAGGAGGAATGAAAAATAAAGAAGAGTGCAGAATGGAAAGAAATAAGAAATGAATAAAGAGAAATAGGGAGAAAAAAGAAGGAAAAATGAGGGAGGCAGAGAGGGAAGGAAAAAGGAAGACAGAGAGAAGAGGAAAAGAAACAAGGATTAAGAGGGTAGAAAGAGTTGAAAAAGATTCATAGCACATCAAATGACAAAGAAGCACAGCATGAGATTAACAATCATGAAAGCTACCTAAAACTCAAATAGAAAGTGAGTTAGTACAAGGGTTCTCCCACTGTGGTAGAATCCAACCAGGACATGCACACATGGTCTTTCTCAGTCTGTCCTTCTGTGAATCCAATGAACACTTCCAACATTCACCCCTGACCCTCAGTCGGTTCACCTCACTACACTCCTCACTTCCTGCTTGCTCTGCCTCTTGCTACACACTGAGTCTCACCCTGGGCCCAAACCTTATTCCATTCTGAAGCCTTAGGGTGGCTCCCAGCCTCAAGCAAGGATTGAGTGAGTTCCCAACCTGGGCTGGATTATCTCTTGGCCTTGCTGCTTGGTAGTTTAAAACTTTCAATGTTTAAGAATATCTAAAGGAGGGGGGAAGCTATAACCAACTGTGCAACCGTCAAAAAGCTATACATTGACAATAGCCCGTCATCACCATGAACATGCATAGAGGGGCTCTTGCTTTCCACTGACTTCATGTTTCCAATATCAATGTCAAACACAGAAATACCCACTCGCGCAAAAATAAATAAATAATAAATTAATTTTGTCTTGCACTGCGGTTTGGAGGAAAAATTTAATAAGCATCCTCTGGATCAGCCATTCTAATGCCAATTTCATCAAGATCTTGAGCCACAGAAAGTCTCTTCTACTTTAGTAGATGAGAGCAATTTAAAGTAGTTTGGTTTTCTTATTTCTTTTTTTTTCTTTTTCTTTACCATGAAATAAGTAGCACATTATTCCCTTTTACGAGTTCTTACTCCACACAAACACACCTTCATTTGAAGTCTCACAGAGAAAGGGAAACTTGCACCACGATGCTGTAGAAGACCTGCTGTAATACCTCTTCCCACCTTATATCTCTCACCCTTCTCCCCTCTCTGCCCTATTTGTCAGTTGTGTAATTGCAGCTGTCTGCTATAATTTCCAGAGCCCCTACTCTTCCCTTTACAACTCATTGTGGCACTAGCCACCAGCTCTTTGTTCATCTCCCCAATGCATATTGACATGCCTTTCCCTTCATCTTCCCAAATCCTTTGATCTTCTCTTTAGCCCTATTCCTAGACCTAAGAACATAAAACAAGTACCATTAATTCCTTCCTTTTTGACCCACTTAAGATCTGCATTTCCATTTATTGCTCTTATGTCTTTCTTATATTTTTTCTGCGCTTTTAGATAACTGAATCATTTTTCTTTCTTCTACTAGTTTTTTATTTTAAAGAAAAAATAAATAAATAATAACAATTAAAATTTCAAAACAAGATTGTAGGAAGAGTAATAGTGACTATAGTACACTGCGCGTTGTTAAATTTCAAAGCATTGTCTCACATTACAAGATATAGGCATGAAAAGTTGATCAAACAATGTGAGCATGTACCTTTCCTTTCAGGGAGCTAATAGCAATTAGTATAACTATCTTAACTATCTTGTGTGTATGTATTTATGCATCTGCATATGTGCATGTGCGTTTATTCATCTGTTTAATTTACTTTTACTTTCATTTTAGCTTTCACTTAGTCAACAAAATGTTTTTATTTTGTATCATACGGGAAACCTTGCCTTCACTTTCCATATTAATTATATCAATAACAGATTCCTATACATCACACATATCTAAGCTGGTCATCTCCTGATATGCACACATTTCATAGCAGTAAGGTTCAAGTTATAGGGAGAAGTGAAACCCTCCTTAGAGTCCAGATGGGCCATAGCTGTATCAATGAAGTAAGTCTGTCATAAAGCAATCAATGCTTGCTTTCCTGTGTTTCTTCTCACTACTAAAGCAGTGAGCAGACGGAGTCCCTTCAGCCTGAATTCCACTCTTCCACATCTCCCACCTTCCCAAGTCTTTCCTGAGTCATCCTAACTGGACTAGACAAACTCCAACCTTGGTCTAATTTCAAAGATCAAGACAACTAGAAAATAATGGATTCCATCCCTTCAGTTCATTACTAGTAACCCTAAAAATCTGCCGTTACTAGATTATTTTCAAATCAAGTCCTAAAAAATGAGTATGTGAAGGACTTTTTTAAAAAAATCAATGTTTGTTGAAAGTATTAATGTTTAATTGTTTGATCAGTCTGTTGATCTATACTGATTTGATAATGAAAATATGTAATACAACCATTGTTAAATTTTTCTTGTTTTGAAATTCTGTACTATATGTACTCTTACTTGTTACTGTTTTTTCTATCTTTGTTTCTGCTATTTTTACTGTTCAAAATAAAATTTTAAGTGAATAAATAATAATCTAATCCTTATCCACTTTGTCAAAAATACAGAAACATGGAAATTTTTGAGATAAAGATGCCAAAGTTCTCTTGGCATCTTTATCTCAAGCAATTAGGATTTTGATATTTGTATTTCATTTTGCAACCTGAATTTTCATTTTTTATATACTACACTGAGATACTAAAGACACAAATATGCATTCATATGTTATCTACTCCGTACACAATAGACAAATAATACTATTTTGATTTTTATGTCATCAAAATACCTGAGGCTTGGACTGAGGAAGAAAAATCAATTGTACACACATTGCCTGAGGGTGGTAGACAAAGAGAGAGAGAGAGAAACTGGCCGTGAGTTCACTATGTATTCAAGGCTGGCCTTGAACTCACAGTGATCCTCCAGCTTCAGCTTCCTGAGTGCTGGGATTACAGGAGCATCTTACCACACCCAGGTCACCAAGGACAACTTTTAACAAGAAGTTGAGGAACAGAGAAGGAAGGAAAACCATCAAAACAGGAGATAAGGGATCACGGGAGGCTGGACAAGCTGTTTATGCAGACCGATCTTGTAGTTCCCATTATGCTTTGTTGACTTGCATGATAAATCTAGTTTATGATCATCTCAGTTTAGGAGATTTTCATTCTCTCTGTAAGAGTGCTGAGCAGCTAAGCTAAATGCTTTTGCAATTCAAGAAAGGAACATTTAGGAAGGATCTCCCTCTCCAAGTAACTCTGAAAATCAAAAAACAGAAGGCATACAAAATAAAAATCCGCTTCCCCGAAAAGATAATTTGGAGTATATAAAGGAACAGTTTGTGCTCTAGCTGAGTTCAGAAAAGATGCACTTAAGAGAGCGACTACGACATCGCGTAGCAAGCCATCAGCTTAGCTAAACTGCTGGCGGGAGGGTGAGCCTGCTTTCGCGGCAGCTTCCTCCTTCACAGCCCCTTAGCCGCAGCCGCGAGCGGTCAGCTGCGGTGTCTGTGGAAGTGTTCCACTGCCATCTGCAGGAACCCGCGCGCCCAGCAGGACATCTGGGTCAGCGCCCCCCCCACCCCCATCCCACCCCATGCACTGCTTGATTGGAGTGCTGTCTTTACTAGAAGACCATAGTTGTTCCTTAAGAGTGATTACTCTGTGAAAAGCCTAGGTCATTGTTTAATTAACTCTAACAATAAAGGGGCTAAATAACCTTAAGCAGTATATTTTGGTGGTAGGGAATTTGTTTTTGAAACCCAAACAGCTTCATTCTAAAATAAATTACAGAATAAATCAGTAATTCATCTACTGCATTGCTTTTTTAAACATTTATTAGTATGTTTAGGATACATAATGATTGCATTCATAATAGGGAGTTGGTACGGTATGTGACAACCCTTCCTAATTCTCTTTGTACCATTTCCCCTCTGTCTCTTCTCCCTCTCTTCATCCTTGGGCCCTCTTCCTTCTTGCACTACTGTATTATCCTTTATTTCCAAAGTTACAATTTTACAAGCAAAAGCACTTGGAAGGAGCAGAATATTTTCCTTTTCCTTGACCTTAATTTCTAAAATATTCTCAAACTAAAGACTCAATTTTCTTCTAAGAATATATAGAACCATGTGAATACAATTTCCTGTTTTTTTTTTAAAGCACATTATAAGTGTATTGTTTGAAACATGATTAGAGTGTCCTATCTCAGCAGCACAGGTTAACACAAGGTAATTAACATAAACTTAGTCCACAAATTATGTTTTATTCACCAGGTAATGTCCCTGCAGAGAACAATATTTAAACTGTTTTAGAGAAAAGCTTCCAGTAAAGATATTTACATTGTACAGTCTCATTGTTTCTCTCCCTTAGCCATAGCAGGATAAAGTTTTTTACTTGAATCCAAAGATGACCAATGAACAACAAGAAACTCAATATCAAATCAAACAACTCCCACACCAGTTTAGGCGGTAGATTCTCTGCTCTGATGGGAAGTCTGCGTGCATGGTTTGACCAACCACAGACAACCGTATGTCAGTCCCTTCCAGATCCTCTCCTTTCTTTCTCCACACAAACAAATGCTACAGAGACAATGATTTCAAAATATCTCAGAAGCATATTGAAAACAAAGTGGATGACACAGAAAATGTAAGCCTTTTTTTCTGGTCACTTTCTAGTTGGGCAATGAAAATTATATGAACCTCAGAAGGATAATTAGAGCTCATGTTTTACTTGAAGCAACAACTTGAAATTTTCATTGAATTTAAAAAATTCGAGAAAATTCATCTGTAGCATCATCTTGGCCTGAGGGCTTTTGTTTCTACCAAGAAGAAGGATGGTTTTTCTCAGCTGGGGATGGAGAAGAACAGAAGCAGCATGGAAAGTCACACTGTCGTGTAGGTTTACTACAGATGCTTCACACCATTATTTTTCTTCCCTTTGTTTTATCTTTCACAATTTTTAATTTATTTAATGTTGCCTGATCATTTACATCCATGAAGGGAACTCTAAATCCTTTTTAGGGTGAAATAAAAACAAAAATAAATAGGTATATAAACTGTGTGCTGTGATGTATGACCATATTTACATTTTTCTGTTTTAATATTTTCTTGAAATCTATGGGTCTCTCCAGATGAGCAAAGCCAAATCCACACATCATGAGTCCACTCATGTCCCGTGACTGTCTCTCTGTGTCTCAATGTCCAGCCTCCTGGCCAGGAGGAAGCCTGCATGTGTGCCCAGCTTCACCCACAAGAACCACAGGACTGTAGCATCTTCTTTTGTGAATTCTGCTGCTGGAGCTGCCAACATGAATGAGATGAGCTGTATCAAGAGAAACTCATTCTCTCACAGTTTTAGAAGCTGGAGGTCTGAAATTAAGGTATTCACAGCATGGTGCTATGCTATAACAACCTCAAGACTGTAAAGATCCTTGTTGGCCTCTTCTAGCATCCACCAGTTGTCCTTGGCATTGGTGAACACTAGGATGTGTTTCTCCAGTCTTTGCCTCCACATCCTCATGGTCTTCTCCCTTATGGCTCTGTCTCTACACAACATCCTCCTATCTGTGTTGATGTCTGCATTTATCCCCTGGATTAAGGCTCACCATAATCTGGTAAAACCTCATTTTAATTTGAAAAGGCATGCATCGTGAGGTGTTCTGTAAACATGAATTGGGGAGAATGTTATTTAACCCAAGTAGTACTCTCTATGTCATAAATCTATAATGAGAAACTTCTAGAACTCAAAGTGACATGTACTGAGCATAGATTTAATTATAGCTTCTAGCTTATCCATACCCAAATTCAAATTTTCTTATATTTTTGAAGAAGTTGCTATTTGATTTTTCTTTTCCTATTTTTAAATATGTGTTTTGGCATATTTTAGATATTTTACTTTGTTTTCTTTTCCAAAAGTAAAAAATGAATGAAATAAGCTTACATGTATTAAGTGAAATATTTCTCTATAGAAGATAAGGGGTACCACTAATTACTTTGACACTTATGGCAGAATTGTGGTGCAGTAAGGGATGATACAGAGAATAACGTATCAGACTCCTGCTCAAGCTAGAAACACTTGCACTGGGATCTCGCATCTTTTCAAGTTTGGATGCCTTGGGCCTGCCTCAACATTCCATCCACCAGCCTTCCCCTCATTTATTTTTCCTTTTGCTTTTGGACTCTGTGGGGAGTTCCTTTTCATTCTCCCTTTCATCCAAAACCAGGAGAAGCTTGCGCAAACAGAAAGCATAAGATGTGGCAAAGCTAGCATGCAAGGGCACATCAGATGCAGTTCAGAAAAATACCAAGTAATTATTAGCCTCCAGCAGACTCAAAACAGAACCTCCAGTGAGAGAGAGAAATAAGAGGCTATTTCATCTATTTGATGTTCTTGTTAACCCTAATAGCTTTTCTCACCATCACTCATGCTTCGGAGAAGTTGAGGTTAGAATGAATGTCATATGCTGTACTGTTGCCTCATTTAAAGAAGAAAGAAGCTCTGTGTTTGCAATGGCTTGGCAACTAATAAAGTTTTAAAATATTTTAAAGCATGTCTCTCGCACCATGGGATATTCACAGGATTCAGGACAAGTTTCCCCTGCAGTCAGCATGTAGTGGCCTTCATCCAGTTTCACTTCCTGAAAACCATTGCAGAATACACTTATGCCACATCCTACTGCAGCACGGTCCCAGAATGTCTCCAAAGTGCACGGGTCATGTGGAGGCCATCTGGACTTACCTCATGCCATGACCTCCTGGCAGGACCTCCTTCTACCACATGCTTGTTCTCTGAATCAAGAGCACATACATGACAAGAAAAGCTGGAATAATCTTCTTTAGGGGCCTAAATTTGTTTTTGTTTTATTTATTTTTTTTATTCATTTGGTACAGGATCTTGCTATGTCGCTGAGACTCATAGTGATCTTTTTGTCTCAGCCTCCCCAGCACTGGAATTACAGATGTGCACCACCACCCACATGGCCAGCAGGCTGTGTCCAGGATTCTGGGGGCTGGCATAGCATGCGGTACCAGGGAGCAAACTCTGATCCTCGTGCTTACCAGGCAGTCACGTAGACCACTGAGCTATCTCCCCAACTCCTCAGAGCCAATTTTGAAATTGAAAGTTGCTGTTTCTCCATCTGTGTGGTAGCAGAAAAATTACTTGAGGCACAAATACAAGTGCATGTATTCTAAGCCAGCACCAGAAGAAAGAAAATAACACTAGGACTTGTAACTTAATGG